>VDFB02220996.1:0-55968 GCA_007258455.2 Sequoia sempervirens | reverse complement strand
GAGGAATATTATCCCAGGATGCTTAGTAACCGCCACCATAATGGGTCCACCTCTTTGAATGCAATTGCATTTTGTCATAGGAAAATAGTTAATAAATATTTTATCCCTCATGTCCTCTAGTACACTTTCCAAATAATGTACAGACACATAAATCAACTTAGGATAGCAATTTTAATGTCACCTATCCTAACAAGAGGGCCCTAAATCAACTATTGTAATTGTGATATACAAACAAGAATTCCAATAATTGGTAGATTTACTTTCTTTTTGAACTGCTCTTCCTTCTTTTCATAACTTAAAAAAGTTGCCACTTATCTATGCTATCAAAAAAGACATGCATGTATCCAAAAGAAAGAACAATAAATCATATAAAAGGAAGAAGCCATATGATGAAGAAATAATATTTCAATTCAAGCTAACTAAATTGGTCATTAAATGATCTACTTACATTAAATAATTTAATTAGTGGGAAATTTTTTATTTTTTTGGTACGTAAGATTATATCATATTGATTTTGAAAAAAGGGGTTACAAGCATCTGCATTGCAGGATCCAACCAAAATCGACCTCCATGCCTGAAACATACCAACCCCAACCAAACTTACCAAAACCAAAACTATAGACTATCCCATAGAAAGAACCCTACCAAGAAGCTGAGCCATACATTGTTGCAACTGTCAACACTTTCAAAAGGATAAAACCAACAGAATAATGAACTAGACACTACACCAACCCTAACCATACCTACTAACAAAGAGAACCAAACCAAACACATGTCACAAGTGTAAATATTTTGACCAAAAAAAAAAAGAAGACCTAGGGCTTACAAGAAACCATTAGCTTTGGCAAAGGCGTCAAACTTTGGAACCTAGTCAAAATCACTCATAGGCACCAACTGTATCACCTTCTTGAGAAAAATTTCCCCAACCATTTCCAATTGCCTATACCTTACCAGGGCCATACCCTTTAAGTCTAGAAATAGAGGGTAGTATTTAATGACTTTGCTTGGGACTTTTAGCAGAGCCAGGTCACTTGGATGTGGTGCACCTAAACCAGGGATTGTCATGTATAGGACCTCATCCAAACTACCCAACAACTCCTTGAAAAGTCTGCAAACTAGTGATTTTGCTTCTGCCTTAGCTGTGCGTATGTCGAGCAGAGATCCTAAAACCTTGAGACTATTTGTGTGTTGACACGAAGTCTTGTGATATGCCAAATGCCCCTTATCGAGCACCATTTTCACAACCATCACTGTGAGGGGATTGATGTTGAGCATGATGCACTTAAGCCATTGATTAGAGACCGCTCGAAACACATTCTACCTAACCTTGCAGTCCAAAAGAATTGGTGTGTCCGCACCAAGGCATAGCAGTGAATCCACAAACATATGAACAACGAATTTTGACCTATCCTCCATTAGCCTCCCACTAGCACTAGAAACAAGGGAGAAAAAAAGATGGATTACTATAACGCTACCACCTTGGGTTATTAATAGTGCAAATTATTCCTAAATCTCCTCCACACTTATTACAATGTATAAAGTGTGCATGCCAACCTAAGAACCACCCAATGAACCATGAAACACTACCACCCAAATGACGGAGTATGCGGTGGTGCGGAGTGGACCACCAATGATGAGACATGTGTGATTTGAGCGAATCAACCACAAGTACTGCCCCATTAATCTTCAGAATGAAACCCAATGAGAGGTACTATAGATAGAAAGAAGGTGACACTTGGAAATTACTTAAAACACGACCCTAATGACGAGGCTGCCAAGTCACCCAACTCAGCGAAGCATACCCTCAAGAAGCAAAATTTCCACAATCTATGTGGAAATTCGCCCACCCATCCGCCCACAATTAGTGGGATTTATTTGTTTATGCAAGCTTTAGGAATATAATTCCATAAATGCAAAGAGGTATATTGATTAGTACAAAGTTTTAAAAACCCACACAATTACATGAAAATAACTAAGAAAAATATGATGGGAATCACCTTCTCAAGGAACAACCTCTAGAAATTCTAAAGGAGTTTGTTCATTTAAAGCCATAATAATTGGCATAAAAATAATACAACATAAATAGTGAAACCATGATAATTATTTAGCTTGTTGGTTGGAAAAAAGGATCAAATTTGTGTGCATATTGCATACATTGCAATGAATATGTAGAAAAAGTCCCACTTGTAATAGTTTTGAAAACTCAACATATAAAAGAAACTCTAACCATTCTTTGAGATTTGAACCTTAGAGAAACCACTTCATAAAAATAAAATGATCAAAACCAAGTACCTTTCTCATTGCCATCCACAATCAAGACAAATAACACATATATGCAAAGAGGAATGAGCTTAATAGTCCATAAGGTTGACTAAAGAATTCCCAAAATCTTATCTTCTTGCTCAGAAAGCCACAATTCTCCCTTGGAAGTTTGTCATGCATTCCATAGAGATTTGAGTGCATCTACAACATCCCATAAATTTTGCTTGGATTTTCTTTTGCACATGTTTCATCAAATTGGCATCCAATGTTAATTAATTGTTAATTAAGATGCCAATCTAATTCATTTAATTATCAATGTCATTTTAATGAGATAAAATATTAATAGAGTAATTTGGGCCTTGAACTAATATTTGAATAAGTTGTTTGCAGAGAATAGTGTGAGGGTTGTAACAAGATGTCAAATTTGTGGACTAAGAACACTTGAGAAAAATGGTATTTTTGTCATATTTAAATATTAGAAAGTATTTTTGTCAACTATTAAAATTTTAAGAAATAAAATAATATTATTATATGATTGCTCTGTTGAATACAATGTAACATGCCCATTGTTCTACTCAAAAGTTTTATTATGTTTTAACCTCAAGTAAATAAACTATGATGCCAACACTTAAGCAATAATTTTTTTTCTTTTCAAATATAAAGATAATATGCACATTTGAAATAAACATCATTCCAAAATTTCCCATTGCATTATAACAAAGTATTGCAACTTTTTGATGTATTAATTTTATATTACATAATTCCATGATAACATTTCACATTTATAATTTTCCATAGAAATAGATACATACATGGCTCCTATGAGCTTACAACTTCTCAACTCTCTGTCTTACTCTCTCCAAAACTGTCTCAAAAACTCTCTTAAACAGTAAGAACTCAAAAAAGTAGCAGAATAACAACTCAAAAAATTAGTAGAAAGAATGCATAATGTGTCCCATATGATGGAGAATGCTCCTCTATTTATACCAAAACTTGAGTAACTTCTCGCTGAAAACAAGCTCACAAACGTGCCACTTCTCAAGCAAAACAATCAATTCAACAAGTTAAAAGAAAGATGGCAAATTTAAAAACAATGACTCAGAGTTAATGCGCCTCCTCCTCCACTAGACAACAAGTTATTCACTTAGAAATGCAAGATAAAAAGCTTTACAAAATGACTTATCTTAGCCAACACTTCTAATATGCAAGAAAAGTTCATATTTTGGTGCCACATAATGTCACACGCCCCTATTTTGATGTTTGCAGTTTGAAGACCAAGTCAAAATTTGATTTACACGTTTATATTCCTCATAGCATTGTCTAAGTCTTTAGTTTGCAACGTATAAACTTGGCTCTCTCTATTCCTATGTGCTTTATCTTATGCATTGCACATAGTCTTATAAACACCACTTTAAATGAATATGCAAGGTCATTTAAATCTATGCACCAACTTATATTTGTTGCACATATGTTATATGATATACATTACGCTAGAATATAACAAGCGCTATATAAACAATACCAGTGCTTATTCAAAATTATATATATATATATATATATATATATAAAATTTTGGCTTGGTTTTTATTTGATGTTTTTGTTTGCTTAAGTTTTTGGCTTGTGACGAGGGACCCACACATCTGTATAATAGTTGGACCCATGCATCCGTATAAGAGATGGAGTTTGCAAATTCAATATTGATCCAACCTCAACATGCCCACGTAAGAGGAAAAATAAGCAAGAAAAAGATAGTTATGATTTTCAGTTTTGGGAAAACATTTGGCAATGTGGTGACAAGGGAGAGATATCAATAGAGAGTGAAGGAAGTTAGGGGATGATATATGAAGAAGCTTGAACTATTCTTGGATGGGAAAAAAAGATCATCCATGTGAAGAAAAGTTGAATACAAAACCCCATATGCAGGATAAAGAGAAGGGAGCATAGGTAAAAGGTGCAACAGAGGAAGATGAATGTGTAGTATTAAATAAGAATACATAGTAGTAAGGGATAGTGCATAGGGAGAAGTTGAAGGAGGCGCAACATAGGGGTATAAGGGAGTTCGAGCTGCTGAGAAAATAGGATGATATGCAAGTTTATGATAGCAACATTAAAATTTAAAAGAGAAGTAGTCAGAGACAAAGGAATGACTGTGCAGGAGCTGACATAGCATGGTGTATTCAAAAGTAAAAATGTAGAGGTCATAGGATTTGGTATTCATACATATTTGTACTTGGATTTGAATAATTAGTGTATCTGTTCAGTTTAATTAATTAAATGAAACAAATGTTCTTGTCTCTATAATTTGCGTAATTGTGTGTGTTTGAAAGCAGAGGATTGCTTTGTTTTTGAAGTGTTATTGCTTATAAGCAATTAGATGGCCATTATATTTTGGTATCCAAGTGTATAAGTATTATGTTGGGTCATCATTTTGGTTTTATATCCTAAAAGGTTTGGGAAGAATGCTCATGGGATTTTTGAGCAAGTGTGTGTGTTAAATTTTTGACAAGTTAGTAAGAAGATTCAAAGAACCTAGGTACCAAAAGACTGGGCAGAGGAAAAGGAGAGAAGCCCTAGGTGAGGTATTGAGAAGCCAAGAAGAAAGATAAAAAGATGCAAAATTTAGAGTGGGATGGAGATATGGCAGAGTTGAGAATAGATTTAGAGAAGTGTAAGCTCGCAATGAAGTAGTGGCTTGAGGAAAGAAGCCAAGAATATGGTTGGTGTTGGTCATTAAAAAAGAAACTGAAGTGGCTTGTGTAGATGATTTTTTAGAAAAGAAAAGGGAAGAATATGGATGCCTTGAAAAGATTAGATGAAAGAGGTTTAGATAGTAGAGAGTTGCCAAGTGAGCACGTGCACCATAAGAGGTGAAGAAAGTTCTCACTGAGGAGAACACAAGGAAAAACAATGAAAAGTGAGAGTGGAAAGCAAGGTATGATGAAGGATTGAAGAATGAAGAGAAAAAAGAAGAAGCATATATGGAAGGAAAATAAATGAATGGTGGAGAAATTACAAAAAAGGAATTTGAAGAAGGTGCAGAAAGTACAAAAGATTTGTGGGCACAATTTTTAGCAATAGGACAAGAGTGGATGGAGAAGCTTGCTAGTGAAGGTATGAGACAAATGGGATAGTGAAAGATACAAAGATGAAGTTGGCAGCTGATGATAAAGAAGCTATTGCTATGGAAAAGGAAAAGAAGATTGACCTAACTTCAAGAATAGCTTGGAAGAAGCTTGAGGAGCGCACATGCAAGGTAAATAGTAAGCAAGTTGTTTATGATGATTTTAAGAATGATGCTTTTGAATCTTTACATGAAATTATTGATGGGAAGAGTTTAAATGAAGAAGATAAAAATGATATTTATGAACGTGAGCTGGAGGTTTGGAGGCTTGCAGATGAAAAATACATATTAAGGAGAAGATACAAAAAGAAAATGACAAATAAACGAAAACATCTTGAAAACATGGTCGTTGTTTCAAAGCAATGTTGGAAGACGTGAAAGAAAAAAACATACATGATTTCTAGTTGGTGATCTCATGTGCGAAGCACATGCTTTTTTTGTCTCCTGGGGAGCTTGACACAGGAGCTTGAATTTTGGCTTGGTTTTTATTTGATGTTTTTGTTTGCTTAAGTTTTTGGCTTGTGACGAGGGACCCACACATCTGTATAAGAGTTGGAGTTTACAAATTCAATATTGATCCAGCCTTAACATGCCCATGTAGGGGGAAAAATAAGCAAGAAAATACAATTAAGATTTTTCAGTTTTGGGAAAATAGTTGGCAACATGGTGACAGGGGAGAGATATCGATAGAGAGTGAAGGTAGTTAGGGGATGATATAGGGAGAAGCCCGAGCTATTCGTAGATGGGAAAAAAAGATCGACCATGTGAAGAAAATTTGAATACAAAACCCCATACGCATGATAGAGAGAAGGGAGTGCAGGTAAAAGGCGCATTAAAGGAAGATGGATGTGCAATATTAAATAAGAATGCGTAGTAGTAAGGGATAGTGCACAGGAAGAAGTGGAAGGAGGCACAACACAGGGGTATAAGGGAGCTCGGGCTGGTGAGAAAATAGGATGATATTCAGGTTTATGACAACATCATTGGAATTTAAAAGAGGAGTAGTTAGAGACAAAGGAATGACTGCACAAGAGTTGACATAGCATGGTGCATTCAAAAGTAAAAATGCAGAGGTCATAGGATCTGGTATGCATATGTATTCAAGTACTTGGATTTGAATAATCAATGTATCTATGCAGTTTAATTAATTAAATAAACAAATGTTCTTGTCTTTGTAATTTGCGTAATTGTGTGAGTGTTTGAAAGTGGAGGATTGCTTTGTTTTTGAAGTGTTATTGCTTATCAGTTGGCCATTATATTTGGTATCAGAGTGTGTGAGTGTTATGTCGGGTCATCAATATATATATGTGTGTGTGTGTATATATGAAAGATGGTATATATATGTGTATATATATATCTCAACTTATATGATTATAAAATGCATTATTCAATATTTGAATACATATACACATATTTACATATTCCACATAATAATAATACATGCATATTTATATATATACATATTATATATATGTATGTATATGTACACACACACACACATATATATATATGTACACTTCGTGTATATATGTAGATCGATGGGACTGGGAATATATATATATATATTAATGTATGTGTATGTATTTATGTTAACGAAAACATATATATATATATTCAAGCCTCTAAAGGAGAGGGGAAGTATCACTTAGGAGAAGAACTTGGTCCGATAACCCTTAATAAGCCTAATTGAGCTTTCACACACTCACTTCTAGTTTGATCAAGTCGAGTCAATAGTTTGGGAAATGGTAAGTTAACCTTTAGCTCTGTTTGTGCTTGATTTAGAATAGGTTATGGTTTTATCTATGAACATTCTTGATTTAGGATAAAGTATTTGAGTCTCTTTGTCATGTGTGAATTCTTCCTTACGTGTTTATATTTAATCGATGAGATATATTCATAAAATGTATATATATGTGTAGACACTTAAAAATGTCTTGAATGATATCACACACTTGAATTTGATATACTAACACCGTTTCAGCCTAAAATCCATCCTCTTTTCACTTAATTGATCAAATTGGCCTAGCTATTTAAATTAATTGCATCATTTTCATCTATTAATCCAATTAATCTAATTAGGTTAATTCTTCCCCCTTTCATGCTAACCTTTCATCCTGTTAAATCAAATGAATCAAGATATCTAATTTTAACACCTTAAATCCTCTCATTTAAATTAAATAATCTTAATTATTTAATTAAATGTCATTTTGACCCTTTTCATTAAATAAGTAATGGATATCCTAAATTCTCCTAATTTGCATAATTGAAAATTTGTTTAATTATCAAATTACTAATTAAATTTTAACTTTCCCACTTGCAAGGGAATATTCCTCATTTGCACATTCCTCCAAAAAATGAATATTCTCATGGAATATTCCTTCCCCTTTGCACATTAAAATTTGGTTTTAATTAACTAAATGCTAATTTTCCTCCAAAAGGGAATATTCTCATGAAATATTCTTTCCCTCTTCACTCATTTGAAAAAAATGAATATTCTTCCTTGTAACAAACTTTCAACAAACTTCTTGTGCATGTTTTGAAAGTTTTCTTCTTTGGATGATTGTGAGCCCTTGATTAAATATCAACTTGCATTCTTAACCCTTGATGGGAATCCATGAACCATGCCTCCATTTTCCTTCCATCCTGACCATTGATCGATTCTTTCAATCTTGACCATCGATTTCATTTTTCCTATTCTATAAATAGACCTTGCATCTATTGAATAGGGATCCATATTTTAATAGTAAACTTATGTTGTTAAAATCGCTCTCATCTTGCATACATTTTAGCCTTTTTAATTTAAAATCTTGATCATAGTAGCTTAAAAGCATCCATTAATGGCTTCCATGGTAACATAATTGAATCCATTTAGCATATTTAGGAATTAGGACTTGCATCTTTAAATCTTGCATACATTTAGAATAGATTTTCATACACTTACATCGATCATCTTAGCTTTTATCATGTTAATCTAGCTATAATCATGCATTCATTCATCCTTTTCATCAGTTTCAATCGATTTTAATCAAGAAAATTGATTGGAAAGGCTCATATTATCCAAGGGATTGGAAAAGGGTCGCCATTCCATATCAATGCGACACCACTCCCCCAATAGGATAAATTTCAATGGCTTAGAATAGATGTTTGTCAAGCTTTCATGTTTTAGAATGATAGTTTTAGTGGCTTCTTTCAATTTTATGCACATTGAATATCTTATTGGGACTGATGCATAGTGGATCAAATATCCCTCAATTCCGTTTGGATCTAGTGTATTTATCTTATACTATGATCATGGTCACAATATGTATATATGCACGTGTCTACGATAAACTCATACACATGAGTAAATACATGCATGAGTATACGTAGATAGATGTATCTACGCATGCTCATGGACAGATTACCCATATACATGGGAATATTGATTGGACGGGGGTGACATATATATATACACTTAATATATATATGTCAATCTATATATATATATACATATAATTGTATATGTATATATACATATACATATAATTATATGTGTATATATATACATATACAAATATATATGTATATATAAATATGTATATACATATATACATATGCAAATATATATGTATATATAAATATGTATATACATATATACATACATGTTTTTATACACACACACACACATATATATGTCACCTCTGTCCAATCAATATTCCCATGCATATGGGTAATCCGTCCATGAGAATCCATAGATACGTCTATCTACGTATACTCATGCACGTATTTACTTATGTGTATGAGTTTATCATAGACACCTACATATATACATATATATACATTTTATGTATATATCTCATCGATTGAATATACACACGTAAGGAAGAATTCACACATGACAAAGAGACTCAAACACTTTATACCAAATCAAGAATGTTCATAGATAAAACCATAAACTATTCTAAATCAAGCACAAACAGAGCTAAAGGTTAACTTACCATTTCCCAAACTATAGACTTGACTTGACCAAACTAGAAGTGACTGTGTGAAAGCTCAGTTAGGCTTATTAAGGGTTACTGGACCAAGTTCTTCTCCTGAGTGATACTTCCCCTCTCTTCCAGAGGCTTGAATATGTTCTTGCATCCAACTTAGTACATTGTAATAGTAGTTAGCCGATAACAATACATTCATTTGCATTATATATATCAAAATCAAAATCATTATAAAACATAAAATTGAATCAAACATTTATTCACCATATTTCCAAGATACATAAAGCATAAATACATTCATTTAAAGCATTTTCACCCAATTAGGTAAAAGTAAATAAGTAGTAACACAATGGGGTGTAATATACAATTAGTTGATTGTATTGATCACTATATTCATCTTGCTAAGTTAAGGACTAATAAGTTGTTTGGTGACATAATAATTTTATAATTAATAACAATTAAAAAGAACTAATGCCTAGTAAAGAAAAAACCAAGTTCTATATCATCTCCGGAAGTACTCCTTTTATAGAGGATATATATTTTTTGATTTTGTGAGGGTTCTAAGTACTCTTTTTTAATTTTAATTTTATACATTTAAAAGGAGCTTTTCTATAGGTTAAAAGAAAGTTGTATAGGGGCATCTCTATGAAAGTAATATATATATATATATATGACTAGAAAACTTTGAAGAGACTATAACAAACAAAAAGTTACAAAGTAAGCCACTTGAATTGTGAGAAAAAGAACCAACAAAACTACATTTTTTGCAAAGAACAAACAAAATCTCTAACATGCTTACTCGTCTAGGGGGACTAGTGTACCATCATAATAATTAGGGACCACTAAAAAATGAAGCTAAGCATGGCCTACAAATGGCCCTAGAAACCTCACTCTTTGAAATTGTGGGAAGGTGGTGGGCACTACAAATTTTCAAACTTTCAAACTTCCCTCTCTCATCACCACATGTAGATTTTCCAAACACAATTCTTATCTTGGCTATACCAAGCCAAGTTTTTATTCCTTTCCAATAGGGATTGTGTTAAAATTTGTAATTGCTCTAAATATTGTCAATAGTGAGTTACCAATGTAGAACCAATAGGGTAATCATTATCAAGATTATCCCCACAGTATGAGATCATCATAAGGAAGAATTCTACCAAGAATCCATTCCCTTGTCATCAAATTAGACACCCATGCTTCTAGTTTTTTGATAAAATCGTCAATTATAGGCACCCTTTTCTAGATAACTCCCAAATTGGAAATCCCCTCTTCTTTGAGCACCTCTTAAAACAAAAATACAATGTTGAAATGATTGAATACAATATTTTTCTTAAGCAACAATTAGAGGCTATTATCATAAGGAAAGTTTCTAGCCAAGTAACTCCTTTCAATGACAATTCAAGCAACTTGAAATATTTGGATACAATAGAACACAGACAAAGAAAATCCCACAAAACAAAACAAAATAAAAAATGTTGAGATGAAAGTTCATGGCGTAGGATATATATGCTTGAAGGCACATGAGCAAAGGGTGCAATGTGTACCATGGTGCAAAAATAACATAGTGGAAGTCTTTTCTACATTAAAGCTTTTCTAAATGATGTTGATTCCCAACTAATATATGATTATACCTGCTCATACTAAGATGTTGGAGGAGATTAAAAGTTAGAATTAATAATTTCATTCATTCAAATTATCATTATGCTTGGTGGAGAAGGGAAATTGGTTGAACCCTACATTAACAAGTGTACAAGCAACCATGTTACATTATCAATAGCAACAACAAAACACAACCTTATCTAATTAATTGCACAAAACTCAAGCTTCATCTAAGACGTTCAATATCCATTCATGTAATTGGTTCTTGCTGAAATAATTTATTGCTATAATAGAGTTCCCTTCCACTTGAAAACTTTTGAATCGAAATGAAACTACCAATTCGACCCCTTCCAAAATAGTCAAAACTTCTCCTTCATTGTTTGATTTAACATGTAAAAAAACCAAAGTCCCCTCTAAAAAAAGACTAGAAGAAAAACTTTACACATTACATCTACTAATCTCAAATTTCCTCTAATTACTATATCAAAATTTAAGTAATATTTACAATATTAGTTTTAACTCAATTTTTATTATTATCAATTATCCCATTACCAAGGAACCTACAACTCTTCAACTGTTATGTTGTCAACAATGATTACACATCATTTGTATTTACTTTTGACATATCTTTTGAGTTTTGCCTTGGAAGTCTCCAGGTTTCCGTTACTCGAAACACTTTATGATCGTTTGACTTTGAGTATAAAAAGTCCATATGCCGAACAATGATCTTGAAAAATGTCAAACAAATGGATAGCCATCTTAGATGAGAAGGGATAAACACAAATTACCTAATGAAGATTCGACCTAATCACAAAAGAAATAACCCCATTGGAGAGCTGTGGAATGGTACAAACCCATATGAGCTCAGATAGCCGAGCAGTGTAAGGTGTAGATTTATTCCCGAGGGTTTGGAGTCCATGTACACTGTCCCGTACAAGAGTTATTTGAGCCATTTAGGCAATTCTCATGACCACATCATATGTACCAAAAATACTTTGTACATCAGTCCTCTCTTGACTGTCTTACTCCTGTCTCTCTCTCATTAGTACAGAAGTTATAGGACCATTTATAACTCGTACCTGCAACTAAACACCTCCCCAATAAATGGCGCATACAACAACTCACTGAAAAGATACTGGGTTCTTCTTCATGACTCTATTGGATGATGGCAGAGCAACCCACCCTCAAGTTCGCTCCTGCTAACATCTTTGGATTCTCAAAGCTGTCTCCTTACAAATGTCAAAATGTCACTAAATGGTAACACTTATTTGCTGGACAGAGCCCATGTACTAAACAATCAACCATTTCCAATTTTGTTATATTAGTACTTATCCTGTTCTAATAATCTTTTGACATTAACTACAAAATTTAATACATTTCTCTACCATGAATTGATCCTACATAAGTTCCATTCAGCAACAAAAGTAAATTTGATTACCTCCAAGGATTGAACTGGCTGAGGTAACATGGCCTACGCTTTCAGAACCTAAGGAAAGCACCCCTTCATTCCATCACAGGACTGGAACTGTGTGAAGCACCTCTCCACTCCACAAGCTATGAAGAAAATGAGTATCCAAATCCATGGACAGAATCACTGGCTCCCATTAGGCCAAGACATTCTTCGCTTATGTCTTAAAACATTTCTTGAAATAGTGTGGCTAATACTGATTCTAATTGTGTAATTTTTACATGTTCTTAAATGATGTAGGTAAACAATCTTCTAATTTTCCTTTCATTTTACTTCTTTGAGATGTGTTCATAGCTTAATCACATCTTTTGTATACTCTAATTTAGCTGTACTTCTCCAGTCCCAGTGACCTATTTGGTCATTTGTGGACATTAATGTATTTATTTTCTTCTTTCCTTCTAAACTCCAGCTATGTAGTTTATCTTGCTAAGCTTTTTGCTTGAGTACAGTATGATACTTTCTTTATGGCAGTCTCAAATCACTTCGCAAAACTTGAACACTTGATTGTCTTCTAATATTGCAAGTGTTCTCACAAAGGCAAGTTATATACATGGGTGCCTCCATTTGTGTAGAAACACTCTTGAAGTACATTGTATTTATAGACATTATCTCCACATTAACATGGGGAGGCCTAAGCTTGCTGGATGACAGGGATGTGTCCTTGCACCAACCAAACTTCAGGTGTTCATAAAATTAACATTCACTTCCATCATTTAGGATAGAAAGAAATTTTATTAATGTTAATGATTACATATTTGATTCTTTTAATATAATTCATAGTTCTTTTTTAATTTTTCCAATTTTGAGCTGCATTGTTAACCAATTGTCATGTGATCCCAAATCCTGTACTCACCCAATGAAGAATATACCATCCTCTTAGAATCCTTAGGCTACTGAGACGAAACAATTTTTTCATAAATTTGGCACTGCATATTTCTATGTTTTGCTTCCATAAAATTATGGTTAACTCGATGGACTAGACCGAGTTCTGTATCAGTTGTGAAAATTTGATTAAGCAGTTTTTCTGTGATATTGATGATAATGATGATGCTACTTTTAATGTCTTTTAGATCGGATTAATCTGCAGGACCTGTTAAAGTGTACCATTCAAAGTATACGTTCTAATTTGTCTTCTTAGTTTGCTGAG
This sequence comes from Sequoia sempervirens, assembly GCA_007258455.2. Classification (NCBI taxonomy): domain Eukaryota; kingdom Viridiplantae; phylum Streptophyta; class Pinopsida; order Cupressales; family Cupressaceae; genus Sequoia; species Sequoia sempervirens. The sequence goes on along the minus strand of VDFB02220996.1, from coordinate 42,400 downwards.
CAATATATTATTGAAATTGTTATTGTTGTTATTATTTTAATAAATTAAATGCAAGCAATACTTTCCACAAGAAAATAAATGGTTTGATTTGCTTGTCAGAAAGTGATTATAAAACAGCGGCAAAAGAAATGAGGCTTGCTTTCAATATCAAGACCTATGGATACCGTAACCTCTCTAATAACATATGCTACTCCATTCTGCAAATTTGCAGAGAAATACACCAGTTAACAGAATTTTGTAAGCGATCAGAATTTTTAGATCAAAGCTTTAAAAGGTATAAAAGCATTTAAACATAAAAATCACCTTGAAGAATGAACCACGACACATCTTCTATATATATAAGTGAAACCAATGGGAATAATGAACCATCAATTCAAAAAATAATGAAGTGTGCAGGAGACAATGCAATTCGATATCATCTACACGTACAAATACATCAGTTTTGGTGACAAGAAGTCTATTAATGAATGTCTTTTTTATTGTGGCGTACTTTGAAGCATATGAAGACTCTGATATTTCCTCCAACTGACAGCGTCTATCCTACTAATCATCTCACTCTCCATGGAAATGGCTTGCAACCAGTAAATAGATAGCACATGAAAACGCAGTAGTCTTCCATCCTAAGAATATTTTTTCCTCCCACTTTGTGACTTCATGGCATCATCCATCTATCTTGTTCCTTTCTTTCTGTATGGAGACATAATCTTATCAGAGAGGAATTTTTGCATGTTCTTAAATCAATGAACAAAAGAGCTCAAATTTCTCCCCATTTCACGATGCCAGCTATTAAACAAATCACATCTTTTCCTATGTCAGCAAGCATATAAATCAACTTTTTTCTCGATGGAAATGGCTTTTGATCATGGAAGTCTCACGACGAGAAGAAAAATGCTGCAATATTTTTAATTGACCAACAAATGCAATGTTCTTGCTCCACTCGATGACACAAGCTATCATTCAGTCTCCTGTTTTATGCATGCAAAATGTTTCTCATCAGATAACATCCTTTCAAAGAATCTAGGTGCAATCCAAACTGCCAGTGTTGTTCTTTCTTTGAGGACTGCACCACTTAAGAGATTAATCTTTATTTTCTCTGCCAAAAAAACAGTATATCAGCATCATTTTGAAGAGAAGGGAAACTGATTGCAACGTTTTCAATTCATTGATCGATTATTGAAAACTCACTATTTATCTATCCATCTATGAAAATGATTTATGCTTTATGAAAATATTTGAGAGAGAATCTAAATGCATCATGTGAACCATTCTCTTCAACTTGGTAGCACTATCTCTTTGTCTATCAATAAACCTATGCTCTTTGAAAAAACATTCCTGATTGTAAATTTCTCTAAAAATGGTCTAAAATGCAATATATTTTTAACCCCTTGAATTTGACTAGGCGTCATGCAGAAGTTCAAGCGCAGAAGGTGGATGATAAAAACCTACCTTGAATTTGGACCTGTTTCTCTCCTGCTCGAGAGGTAGACAAGACCATCATCCTTTGGAACAATGGTGGGTACATATGCAATTTCATCACAATCAGGAGTCCTGCATCTGGTGCAGTCAACTAATGTAGAAAAGAGTGCTACAAAAAGTACGAGATGATTAAGCGCATATCGCTGACCAACACATTGATGAGGTCCTGCTCCAAATGGAAGCCAATTTCGTTTATAAAGCTGATCCTCTTGACGGGATGAAGAGAATCTCTCTGGATCAAATTTATGAGCATCTGTAAAGCCCTGAAATGATGACTCAAATACAGAAGGAAAAATTATTGAACCTTTTGGAATTGTATAGTTCTCTGTTATGGGAAAATCAACAGCAGCAATGTGAGGCACAAGTGTTGCAGGTGGACGGAATCTAATGACTTCTTTCACCACCATCTCTGTGTATTTCATCTCTCGGATCTGCTCCGAAGAAATGGGTGCATCAAAATCAGGTCTTATCCTTTTTTGCTCTTGTCTGACTTTTTCTAGAATTTCTGGGTTGGATTCCAATAATGTTATAGCCCATACCAGCGAAGATGTAGAAGCATCTTGTGCAGCAAACAAAAAATCAAAAAGAAATCCTCCCATTTCAATGTCATCGGTATGTAAGGGTTTAGGAGCACCTCTTAGTTCTGCGTCTTTAATTTCCTTCAAAGTTTCTACCATAAAGAAATCTACCAAACAAGTAGGCTCCACACCTGACTCCATAACCCCCTTGCTTTGATGAGCACACTCTCCAAGAGTTTTTGCCAGCCTAGATACAGCATGCTTGGCTTTATAGAATGCAAACCCTGGAAAATCAATGGGTAGTGCCATGAGACCAGTATTGAATAGATTATAATCCCTGTTGAATTGCTCCCTCGCCTTATTAGTCAAATAAGGACCCACAAAAACATTTTGTGAAGTTTCTAGATTCATGTCTCTGTAGAGACTCCTCAGAGCAATGGGCTTATCGTCTGAAGACATCGCTATCCACTTCCTTATATGCTGCCTAATGACTTTCTCCTGTATTCCAACATAAATTCCCAGAGCCTTGAGTGTGAAATTGGGAGCAAACCTACGCCTGAGATCCTTGTGCTCTTCTCCAAACATATATATAAGATTATGTTCTCCAAATAGCTTTTTCCCAAATGGGTGTCCGATCAGATGAAAAACATCAGGTTTTACATTGGCAAAAATCTTGTGGGAGAGCTCAGAATCCCGAATAAAGACAATAAATTTGCCGAACAGAAGGTTTCCTGCCAATCCAAAATTTCTCGTAGCCTTGGCCTGATCGTCCCAGAACTTCGTGGGATTCCTCACCATTTCTATGGCACCTCCAATAAAAGGAATCACCACCGAAGGGCCTGGAATAGAATTTTTCTTCATGGAGTATGCAAACTGCTGCCATGCTATCAACAGCGTTACCAGACCGGCTACAACAGAGTGCCATGGTATTGGGAAAAGCCTCAAAAGGAGGGAAATATTCATATCCATTTGAGCACGAACCAAATTGTAGATAACCAGCTAACAATAAATGGGATACCGGATGATTAGTGCAAAACCAACAGGACATATATAAGTTCAAAGAGATTGAAGGAAACGTCAGCAATTACGCAGTTTTAAAAATTGGGTAGGTCGAATTCAAATCTCTGAAGCATATCCATCTTCCAAATCAAGGACTTTGACCTTAATCTCTCTGATGAATAGCTATTCAATTACAATACTGTTATTTCCGTTAGTTGCCTAAGACTATGTGCTCTAGAAACTTCTCTATTACTTTCACAGTCAAACCCAATTTCAAATTGACAACTTGAATAGCATCCTTTACGAGGCCATCTGAAGGCCTGCAGTTTTACACTGAAAATATCATTTTTTAGCAGGAGAGTAGCTGGAAATAACGATGGAATCTCATGTTTTAATTGCCACATTTTGTCAAACAGTTGGCAGTAGTTGGCGACCATGCTGGCTCAACGCCGTTCTATAAATAGGCGTTATGATTTTTCGAACTCCGTTTTTAATGCTCGAATCTATGGGTTTGCCGTCACTAAGAGGGAATTTACATCGTCATCTAGCCGGAATCTTAGTCAAATTCGTTTTGTTTCTTCGAGACATACTATCAAACAATTGGCAAGAAAGTGGTTTTCTTTACGGGCAAACGGGTTAATAAAATAACGGGTAAATTATCCCATCCAAGCTATCTTTATCTCAGAGGAATTACACCGCTTATTTAATAATATAGTCTTTTTCGGCAAGCCCTGGTAGGATAGTCAAATACACGATTTGCAGTTGAAGCATTTTCTCAAACATGTACCATGCATCCTCAGTTTGACCTTTGAATGGAATGTTCTTCCGCTTTATACCCACAAAGTTCGTTTGAAGGTAAAATTGGATGCCATTTATAAACTTCCAGTTACAGTAACTCATATCAACGGACATTCTATGATTAAAATAGCTAGCACTTTTCCTCTGAAACACTGACCATCTGACAAACGTTGTTCGGATTTTCCGTTGAACCAACGTACTGGTACAATTAGGCAATCCTTCTTTTGCGTTGTCAGATGGAATACTTATCAGCTTGCGGATACCTAATTTGGGTTTGCTTTTAGGTTGAATATGGTATTATTATACTGTATTCAAAACCATTTTATTTGGATTTGCGTACAATTTGGGTTTGTTTTGTTTTAATTCCCACAGCGAAATTGAGCTGGCGTGGTCGACATTGCCGTCCGTGGACAAGCTGTATTTGGTTGAATGAAAAGTGCCAAAGTCCGTATAAAAAGAAAAAAGAAAAGACAAAACTATCACATGTACTTCCCAACCTTATACGAAGCGTCAGGATTTTCCATATTCTGAACTTATAAATATGATTTGCAGTGGACCCCTTCTCCTTCTCCGGCCATTTGATTGGGTTCCTTGGTCTCGAATGTATCAAATCATCACCTACACATTAACAGAGACACATGCCCTTTTATATTAGGGATTGGATGAATTACCTTTTCTCCCGTTGCCAGATTGGCAAAATAGCTACCAATCCCATTGCGTATCCTGGTTTTTTGGGAATTTTGTCAAACGGTTTTATCAAAATTTCTTATAGAAAACACTATTTTGCATTTTACACACCATTCCTATTTTCATGGGCACTTTGCCAATTGGATGATTGTCACCTGACTGTAATTTTCAACAAACTGAAATTTGAAAAATTCAATGGATTTTGGAATTTCAATTAATAAAAAATAATGGTCAAATTAGACCCTTTTTTCACTTTAACTAAATAACAACTTATATTTTTAAATAATTTGTGAGTCTACAAAGTAAGTAATTATTTTGCTTTGTTTTATATAATGCACTTTTATTTTGTATGATGTAAGCATATGGGAGAGATGATGCAAAGTGGACACTTGTTTTAATCTTATTTCTAATCTTACATTTTAAAGAATCTAAATAGAACTTTTAATAGGGTTTCTTGAGGCATTGTACTCCCGTGTGGATTTATTATATTTTTATGACCTTAACTAGAAACATAACAATATTTGTGAATATTCTTGTTCACTAGTACCAAATAGCTTTTTAATAGATATTCTACAAGATAAAAGTAATCATTTAGCTTTAGTTTAATATAAGTATACACTAATCTCATATGATGTAAACCATTTTATTTTTAATTTTACATTTTAAATCTGAATCTAAATATAAATTTTAATAGGGTTTTTGGTGTAGTCATGGATGGAGAGTCCATAAAGGATTGTCTAACTGTGTAACCTTAGAGTCAACACAACAGAAATAATACAAGAAATACTCAGCTAACACAAATCTTTATTGATTCAACAATTGACAATCTTACATGCACCGTATGCCTCATATGCAGAATAACTAGGGCTCACAGGCTTGCCATAAGGGCATTACAAATATTACAATTGGCACAAAGGCTTTATTACAGTCCAACAACTGGGTAGCTTGAAATATATGAATTCCAATTACGAAGTCCTAACTATTTGCTTTCCTATGAATTACAATTGATCTTAAATATGAATCTCAGCTCCAATAATGGTTCGTGTTGGCCTCAAGGGTTACAAACCCCAATGAATGATCAAGTGTGTAGGTTGACCTTAAAACATGAAAGATAATCCTTCACGAAATGAAATACATTGCGAATCTCCAAGAAAGATCCTCATGGACCTAAAATACCTGATAGATGTTCCATTTAGTTCTACATGCTCTAGAATAGGTTTGCACAACAAATCTTGGACCAGGTAAGCCCTAAATGCTTTGACTAAGAATGATAATGAAAATTTGAGAGTGATAACTTTTTGCAAATGAATGTAAATCAACTGAAATATGGCTATGGTGTAGATGACCTTGCGTAGATGCTATATCCTGCTCTTTAAGCTGAGAAATGATACAACGACAAAATATGAAAGAAATTGCTGAGACATCTACAAATTGAAATGAAAGAAAACAAATATTTTTGGTTGACACAAGATTACTTTACAACTAGGGATGCTCCTACATCAAACACCCGAGGTTGGAAGAAAAGTGAGTCCCTCACTTTCTAGGGGCTAGAGGAAAACCAAAGTGGTCCACATTAGCCTAAGAAATCCATGATGAATACTCCACTGGTCTACCTTTCCACTTTACTGGGTACTCTTTGTACTGCTTGTTCCTAGTGCTCTTCCCAATTCTGGTGTCCAAGATATGCTCAATCTAGTCTGGTGGTTGATGTGGTAACTGCTCCTCCAATCCTACTTCCTTATTACTGCCACTTGATAGTCCTTAATTTGATACTTATAGATGTTTGCAACATTGAAAATAGGTGAAATACCTAATGTCTTCGGTAACTCCACTTCATTTGCATTTCTTGAATCAAACTTCCTGATAATCTTACATGGTCCAAACTTTCTCATCTTCAGCTTGTTGTATGTTCCTACCGAAACCTTTCCTTCTTGAGATATACCATTACTTCATCTCCAATAGCAAATTCCTTATGTCTCCTTTTCTCACCTTCTTGCTCCTTATACTTATTGTTCATGTCCTCCAAGTGATCCTAGACCTGACTATGCAATGTTTCCATGAATCCTACAGACTCCTGCTTCTGTACTCCTCTTATTTTCCATACTAATGTGTTTGAGCTTTGCAACTCCTTTGGGATGTGTTCCTGTCACAATCTCAAATGGTGTCTTCCCTGTATTCGGTTTACTGAATTATTGTATGCAAACTCTGCTTGTGGTAGAGCCATGTCCCAATTTTTTTCCTTATCTCCAACTAGACGACTTAACAAGTTGCCAAAACTCCTATTTACCACTTATGTTTGTCCATCTGTCTGTGGTTGATATGTTGAGTTGAACTTCAGGTCTATTTTCATCTTCTTCCATAATATCTTCCAAAAGTATCCAATGAACTTAGTGTCTTTGTTTGAAATTATACTCATAGGTAATCCATGCAATCTCACAATCTACTTGAAAAATAGGTTAGCAACATGCACAACATTGTTAGTCTTCTTGCATGGAATGAAATGTGTCATCTTATAAAATCTATCCACTACCACCATTATAGAATCATATCCTCTATGTGATCTTGGAAATCCCAATATGAAATCCATACTTATATCTTCCCAAGGTCTCTCTGGTACTATCAAAGGTTTATATAATCTAGTATTCTAACTACTCCCTTTTGCTACTTGACAAATTTTGCAACTTTGAACATACTTCCTGACATCCTTATATATTTGCGACCAAAAATAGTGTTCACTCACCAAAGATACTGTCTTATCTACCCCAAAATGTCTTACAAGTCCTCCACTATGCTTCTCCTTGATCAAATTCTCCCTCATTGAACTCCTCAAAATACATAATTGATTTCCCTTGAACAATATATCTTCCTGAATGAAATAATCCAACCATTGACTCCTATTTGTCACTACTGGCTCCTTACATGCATTCCATGCTTCAACAAAATCTGGATCATCCTCATGTATATATGTTTTAGTTCCTCAAATACCAACACTTCTACGTTCATCTCTGTCATCAAATTCCTTCTCCTTCTCAATGCATCTATAGCTTTATTTGACTTACCACTCATATGCTTCAACACAAATGTATAACTCTACAAGAATTCAACCCATATCATATGTCTTTGGTTCAACTTACCTTGACTGTTCAAATACTACAAGGCTTGATGATTGGTATAGAACACAAATTCCTTAGGCAACAAATAATGTCTCCACTTCTTCAAAGCTTGAATTATGGCATAGAATTTATGATCATAAACTGAATATCTCCTTTTGGCATAATTCAACTTCTCATTGAAATAAGCTATGGGTCTCCTTTCTTGACTCAACATTGCTCCTATTACATTTCCACTGGCATCACAATCAACTTGAAATACTTTATCAAAATCTGGTAATGCTAACATTGGTTGCTTTATCACCTTTTGCTTCAACAATTCAAAACTTCTTTGTGCTCCAGATGCCCACTTAAAGCCCTTCCTATCTCCTCTCATTGTTTCTATCATAGGTGTGCAAATGCTACTAAAGATTATGATGAATATTTGGTAGAAACTAGCCAATCCATGAAATGATCTTACCTCTGTAGTGCTCACTGGTGTAGTCCACTCCATAATTGCTCTAACCTTTTTAGGGTACATCTTCAATCCTTCAGTAGAAATAACAAAACCCAAGCACACTAGCTCTGTCTTCATAAAGCTACGCTTCTTGATGTTTATCAACTTCTCCTCCCTCAACCTCTGTAATAATTGTTTGATGTGCCACAAATGTTCTTCTATAGTCTTACTGAAAATTAGAATATGATCATCCAAATAAATAATAACAAACCTACCCAAGAATTGCTTTAGTACTTCATTCATCAATCTCATGAAAGTGCTAGGTGCATTAGTCAATCCAAAAGGCATCACTAACCACTCATACAACCCTTCATTAGTCTTGAATGTAGTCTTCCACTCATCGCCTTCTCTAATTTTGATTTGATGGTCTACACTCTTTAGGTCAATATTTGTGAAATATTTTTCTCCACTCAAATAGTCTATAACGTCATCCATTCTTGGCAATGGGAATCTATACTTGACAGTGATCCTATTTATTTTTCTTGAGTCTATACACATTCTCCTCTCTCCATATTTCTTTGGTGCTAATATAGTAGGTACCACATATGGGATTAATTTGTCTTTGATGAACAACTCTTGTATTTGTTTGTTCAACTCCACATTCTTTGCAGGTGTCATCATATGTGCTACTTTGTTTGGAAAAATTGCTCTAGGTGTTAGATCTATATGATGGTTGATGCTCCAAACCGGTGGTAAACCATCTGGTACATTCTTTGATATGATGTCTTCATACTATGTCAACAGATTTGCTACTTCTGTCCGCAGTGGATCTTTCTCCTTTGTGGTAGAATTATTTGTCTCCATACTACCACCCTTCTTTGGAATAAATGAAAAAAACATGTTTTCATTCCTCAATCCTTATAGGAACTTTCTTCCATCAACCAAACATAATTTGGTCGTGCCACAAACTTCCCTTTTCTCCTCTTCCTCCAAAGGTATCAATATAGTTCTTTTACCATTTGTAGTCATAGTACAAGTATTGTTCCTTCCATCATGAATTTCCTTCCTATCATATTTTCCATGGTCTTCCTAACAATAAATGGCATGCATCCATAGGTGTAATATCAAACAATAATTCATCATTATATGATCTTATATGAAATTTTACCAAACATTGCCCATTCACCAAGATCTTATGTTCATCCTGAATCTATGATATCCTTGATAATAAATAAACATGTTCAACCAATTGTTGGGAAATTCAAGCTCTATCCAAATATGAATTCAAAGGATGAGATATAAGGATTGGACAACAACAACATGAAAATTTGAAACTTATATGCAAATATGAAAATTAAGTTGCCTTAATATGGAAATACCATGATTAGATCCTCTTCTGTATGATGCCAAAAAATAGCCAACATATCATGCTTATAAACACTACCTTATGCGAACTTATAATATAAATAAATAAAGAATATCATCACCATAAAATAGCAGAAAAGAGGCACAAATCAGCAACATAAGATCATCACATAACATAGGATTTATGTGGAGAAATCCTTGCGGGAAAAAACTCCACCAAGAAGAGAGGCCGAGTATGCATTATCATCAAATAAATGAGATTATAGTACAACCATTTCCATTATCCTCTTTGCCTCTATCATGGAAGCACCTGTGTACTTGTGAACAACCTCCTTATGCCTCCATTTATCCTCATTCCTATAGAGTAACACTACATTTAACTGTTCCTCCTTAATTCTACATCCAAGAGGTTGAATTTATAGACTTGTGAAGGCATCTAATGCACAAACATGGTGTTCAAAGATGACCCTTCATTCCAAATGTTCCCAACCTTTGGATTACCTCCTTGAAATGTGAAGGGACATCAATTTTTTCTCCAATACTTTTCATCCAACTTGGGTGCCCAAACGTGAGAGATAAACATTACCTTAAATACAATAAATGATGGAAAACCAAGTGACACCTATTGCCTCTTTCCAAGCACCCACTTGGAGAATCCCAACAATCACTTATTTATCATTTTCTATATCTTTTATTATCCCATTTTAGGCATCCACATGTTGGGAAAATAATATTAAATATTTATGTCCACAACCCACCTTTGCTGCTACTAGTGGACCCATCACCCCTTATGAGTATATTACAAACAATGGTGAGAATTAATTACAAAATATTTCCCAATACACCCTAAGTGCCTAGAAACACTTTCCAAGGATATTGGAACCATGCAATATGACATATGATTTACAAGGTGGATGGCACCTAATCCCAACATTCTCTCACTTGACATCAATGTTGTAAATACACCCATATAAATGATGAATACGGGAAAAGATCCCTTATCCAATCATGTACCACCTGAATATTCACCATGCTTTCGAGCTCCAACAAGATACTTGCAAAAGAAACCATGATAACCACATAAATACAAAATACTTCACATCACCCAACATGCCACCTATGTGAGAAAAAGGAACATGCCAAGGTGAAACATATCAACTATCATTGCAACTTGCAACAATCTTTACATGAACATAAGCATCAAATTCAAATGATAACAAAGGTTCTAAGTAGCTACCTTACTCATACCACTTGGAATAGCAACCACAACAAATTGCAACTCATCTAAGCTAAACATATTGTATGAACCAAGATCCTAGTACCTGCAAAACATAAAGAATACACATATTAGAAGATTGAAATGCAAGTTAGAATCTAAGTTCCCCATGAAATCCATTTACAAAGCTTAAATTAGGAAATGAGATGAAGAACACAACAAGAAAGCAATAAAAAGAGATTGAATCCTAATTAAACAAGCAAACTCTTGATCCCATGGGGGAATTGGTGCCAATTTGATGTAAAAATTGGCCCTTTCCCAACTCCAATGATGCAATGTTGATTAGTGATGAAAAGTGATCCACTTTGGTGATGATTGAAGTATGCTCCAAGATGAAAATCTGCATAACCTAGCTAAGATTGGATAAAAATGGATGAGAATTGCTATGGATTTGAGTATAATAACTTTTCTCAAATTGTGGATGCTAGAATGAGGAATGAAGTCTCTTATTTATAGAATGGAAAGTTGGAGAAATGCCCAAAATGAAGCAATGTGGGACTAACATTCATCCAATGGCAAGGTGCCACTTGTCCAAATGCGAGTGGATGGAGGATGTGCACATTTTGATGAATGTGCCCATAAATGCAATTAGGTGATATTTGAAAATGTTGAAATGACATGTAAGAGGGAAATGAAATGCCTTAAATGCCACTTGGCTCAAGGAAAAAGGACTTATTAGGTGAAGTAAATGCCTTGTTGGAAGGACAAAGTCCACTTGGATTTTGAATTCAAATTGAGAGAATATTCCTCCATTATGCCATTTGAGAGAAAATAAAGATTTAATAAATGAATCAAATCTATCTTCATGTGCAAGTGGCAAAAGCTAGAGGATGGGACATGAGTTAGGATTAAATTAATCAAAGGTTATTTAATTTAATGAAGGATTAGATGATGTGACAAATTTGACTTAAATTTATGGGTTGATTTAAATCAAATATTAGAAGAATATGATAAAAGGATTAATTAAATAAGGATTTTTGATTTATTTAATTAAAGGAGCGAAAGTTAGATTAAATCAAATAGGTTTTAATTTATTTAATTTAATGAGATAGACTTTAGGGATTTAATCAAATAAAATTGATTATTTAATTAAATAGGGATAATTAGATCAGGTTAATTGATTTAATTAATGAGAGAGAAAGACTTAATTAAATAAGATGATTTATTTAATTAAGAGAGGATAATTGATGAATTTAATCAAATAAGGGTATCTGATTAAATGGTTAGACCGAGGGATGATTTAGGATAAAAATGGTGTTAGTAATCGGGATCACATGTGCAACGTCAATTAGTACATTTTCCATGTCTACATTTTGCCCCTCTTTGAAGCAATGCACCTGTTGCAATGGTTCAAAGAATAAATTGTCTCGATCAAAAGCCAAAATTTCATAATTTTTTTGGATGCCCCATTGCTGCCCTAGCAAAGGAAATATGCCGATATACTGCCCCCTTGAGAGATCAGATGAAAATTCTAATTTTTGGCTGATCTCGCGAAAAAAGAGGACAAGGTGCGTGACAGGTCCAGAAAGGCTCCAAGAGCTCAAAAAATGAGGCAAAACGCAAAAAACAGTGTAAAATGACCTTCAGACAGGTGAAAACGGGTTCGAGGGACCTAGACCTTCCTGGATGGCTGAACAGAGTAAAAAAAACCCAAGTTTTTAGGCTTAAATAGGCCCTAGGGGGCCACCTCCAATTCATTTCTTCATTCAGCCTTTAGTGATTTTGTGATTTTGAGCTCTAACACCCCGACGAGATGGCACAATGACAGCTCCTGATGCACATCTCTGACTGAGTACAGACGTACCAGCAACATCTAGGCACTGGGGCACCGGTATGTGATCTTGACCCAAGCTTCATTTTTTGTTTCACATTCACTTATTGCACTTAGAACTAGGTCTCTCGCAGTGGTGTAGTGCCACTCAAATTTCAAACTGGACCACTTAGTTTGCAAACTGGCCCGCCATCACATGATGGCCTCTAGTGGTGGAGTTTGGAGTTTGAGTACAAACTTCAAACTTCAACGCCTTCACGAATCACACTGTTGGATTTTAAACTTTAGCACCGCAGTGGAGTTTGAACTTTAGGGTTTAGGGTAAACTGCACCACTCTAGCAAAGTGCACTGTCGCGGTGCAGTTTGGGACTTTAAAGATTCTAGGGTCGCAGTTTGCAAACTTCAAATTGCGACGCCTTCATAGGTTGCGATGTTGGGGATGATTTTCTAAACGCTGAGACTAGCTTGGGATATTTTTCCTTGATGATTTTAACACGGTGACTTTTCCTGATGCAGAAGGAGGCGAGGGAGATTTATTCTCGCGAGCATAGGTCCTAGGAGATTTTTAGTTATTTACAGGATTTGAGCGAGAGGGAGTAGGAGCATCTAGGAGAGATGGGGCTCTGGTATATTGCCTACGCACCACCCGTACAAACCCATCTAGGCATGATGACAACACTTGCCGAGAGATGGCACAGTGAGACCTCTTCTTTGCACCTTCCGATCGGCGAGGCCACTGCTACCCTAGAGGATGTGTGGCGGATCTTGTGGTTGTTGATTCATGGTGAGTAGGTGATCTATGACATGGATGCTAGGTGAGAGGCATGCTATTTTGTTATGGACATTGATGAGATCTTCTTTTGTGAGGGTCAGATCGAGTTGGAGTGGCATAGGCTCCTTACATCACCATTCTAGCTGGTGATTGCAACAATCATATCAGGTCTTGTTGCCCCGAATCGGCGAGGTTGATATTTCAGTCTTGGTTGGGGGCTCTGTTGGGAGTGGATGGTTCGACGCAGGCCGACCCTCTTTTTCTGGGGTCTAGTTTTACTAGCTTTGCTCTACAAGGACCTACACGAGTTTGCTTATGTTGACAGCAAAGCGCTTGGAGTAGGGGTCACACTTCTACATATATGGGCTAGGGAGCATCCCCATTCTTCGTCCGCACGTCGTTCCAGTATCGATGAAGCCAGATGACCCTATGGTCTAGTGCTACAGAGGTGGTCTTTCTTTTACACACACTGGGCAGCTCAGGATTCCTCATTAGAGGAGGGTCCTAGATGATATGCAGGTTTTTACATGGTGACCATATCTTGGATACCCAACATGGTTTGATGATGTGCAACAACTATTTTTTTCTCGCTAGGATTGCCTGATGCAGGGGTGAGAGCACACTATGATCAAGATGTACCTGTCGGGGAGAGTCCAGCTCCAGTTCAAGGAGCCGCAGGATAGACCAGATGATGACTACGTGGCCATTTTTGCACGTACAATGACATAGGGCTCATGAGGCCTATATATTCCTACCACTGAGGCAGTTGACAATTTTAGATAGTTGGTGGCCCAGCTGTGGCCCTATGATCAGGGGGATGCAGATCACAGTACTACGCAGACATATCGTGATTGGTTTAGGCCACCCTTGCGATTGATAGTTCCAGGTGCACCATCCTCTCGATGGAGAGCGAGAAGCAGGGGGAAGAATGAGGGTAGGGAGGCGGTGGTCCTCCTCCACACCAGCCAATGCAAGACCAGCCAGTGAGGGGTCAGGAGGATCAGCCTCACTAGGATGTCCTGATACAGGACCAGGACCAAAGGTAGGATGATAGATAGGATGGGCATTAGGATCGGGTTGCCACACCGCCCAAAGATAGAGGTGAGGATCAACCTCATGTGCAGCCTTCGCTAGTGCAGCCAATAGGACAACCAAATTTGAGGGATGGGAATATTTTATAGCTGCAGGACCAGGTTCAGGCACTAATGGTGGAGAGGGACCAGGTCCGGGTTGAGAGAGACCAGGCCATTTTGCAGAGACAGGCCGTAGAGCTCCAGGCGGCGGTAGAGATGGGCCACATATAGCAATTAGAGAGCATGGCTGCCTCATCTTCTTAGAGCACAGTGTCACTCCGTTCATACAAGGATGATGTTCAGGAGGAAGATTACTACAGGATGCACTACCATTAGGCCGTACTGAGAGTAGCCCAGGTTCCAGATTTTTCACAGAGGACCAACCACAAACCTACAGAGGGCGACGAGGATAGAGCAGGTGGCAAGGGCAGCAGCTAGCAGGGCTAGGCCTTCAGAGACATGATTCTTTTTGCACCCCATGGGCTTGTTTTTGATAGCCTGATGGGCCCTTGCACTTATTTCCATACACATGTATAGTGATTAGATTTTGTATCATGACAGTATACTGATTATATATATGAGATGATGATTTTTTTATGTGATATGCTGTTTCCTATGTTTAATTTATGCATTATGAATGGTTCCTATGTCTATATGTGATGCAAAATGATGATGCTATTTATTTGATGCTTATATGGTGCCTATGATGCTTTATGATGTGTTGGTGCTTATGATATGATGATGTATATGTGATGTTCTATGATGTAGGATGTAATCTTTTTTTTTTATGCACTTTTTATGATGTATGCAGGATGTTTATGATATGTAGATCATGTCCCTAATGTATGACGATGATGATGTTTATGGTTATGCATTGTGATAATGATATATATGATAGATGTTCTAATGGATGCGGTTATGATATGTTTTATATAATCAATGGATGTTATGGGTGATGTGGATTTTGATACAATGGATGGTTATGATGGTTATGCTTATGTATGATGCATGAAGTGGATAGATATTATGATGATGTACCTTATGATGATGGATAATGCATATGTATTAATGCTTATGATGGTATGCAAATGAGATGTTTTTAAGATGCTTAGAATAACCAATCTATATTATCCTAAACAACTTAAAAAGACAATGTAATGCATGTGAGATGTATAATGTAACGATGTCTATGTAATAGATGAAATGCAAATGCATGGTTTATGAGTTTTTTAGGCTAATAGATCTATATTATGAAGATGCATGTGAGATGCTGATATGATATGCTATGCACTATGTTGATGATTGGTGTATGCAGGATGGATGCAATAAGTTCGTGATTAACTGCCATGGTACCATGTTAGCATGAAAGATGATAGAAGAAATTAAGAGATTCCAACAAGACATGAACTGATGAAGATGATGGTGACTACATTGCATACTGAGGAGTTGGGATTTTCAAAGGACCAATTACCTTATTTTTTTTGATAATACACATAGGTACGATGCATCAAGGTATAAAAAACTAGAATGGCGTTGTGCCTAGTGCGATGGAATTTGACTCAACAATTAGATAGGAGTATCCCTATTCACACCTAGCATACGAAACCTTATCCAAAATGCAGTTTAGATATTCAAAACATCTTGGGCCAAAACATAGAAAAGCAAGCCTTCCTATGTGGTCAACAAGATATTCAAAACATCCTCCCTACACCTAAATAAAGCACGCATGACCGAGGTTATATTACAAGAATATCCTGCAGGTATGACATATAAAACGATAATGATCATTGCCCCATTCCTACCTCTCTAAATCCCTTCGTTTGAGACATCATTGAGAAGTTATTGGAATCAGCGCAAAAAGATAAATCAAAAGAAAAAGATAGAGTAAACAAACAAGCTAATGTTCTTCAATACTGCTAGCCAAGACTAAACTACAGTGATGCCTGATGTTGATGTCCATTGTAGGAAGGATGCATCCTAAGACATGATGATATCAAATGATTTGATATGGGACTGATTGGATGATAGGCTATTGACACAAAGAGTTGATTAACTTGCGTATGTACTTGACCTAGACTTGAGATTTTGACGTTTTAGTTTTTCACCTTTGATCTGCTATACTTGTTTCTGATTGTCTCACCAAATGTTGAGGATGACGATGATTTATTATGAGTGATGTTTATTGTGGGTGAAAGCGAAATGGGATGGATGGATTTTTTCAAATATTTGGATGTTTTTGATATTTTTGAAATGTTTTGAGGTTGTTTTTGGTATTTTTGAGATTTTGCAAATGTTTTTGATTTTTGATTTTCAAATGTTTTGGAGTTTTCTGAGATTTTGACCAAAAGAATAACCTAAAGACCTATCCTAGGGGCCTTGGGGGTTGATCAATAGATGAGCCTTGCCTACGTTATACACGCAGAGACCACGTAGTTTGACTGACGACCTGACTGATTTACAGATGAAGATATACATGATGAAATGTCAGTTTATTATGACAGACTCCTAAAGGGCAGACCTAATTGTTTCGGGGGATGATCAAAGATCAACCTTGCCTACGTTCAAGGCTTAGAGACCCGTAGTTCGACAAGACGACTCTGTTTTTTGACTTTTTGATTGACTTTTTTGACCTGTTTTTGGATTTTGATATGATTTGGATGTTTTTGGATTTTCTTGGTTTTATGAATGTTTTTGGATTTTCTGATTTTAGGACTTCAAGAATATACACAAATCCGATCCGATGAGAACATGCCCCTAGCGTGATGCAATAGACTACTCCGATAAAGGTAGGACAAACTGACCTTGAGAATGGGCCGAGTAGTACTAGGAGGGATCATGACATGAACATAGGTCCAAGCTATGATGTGGATGCTGAATGGATGGGTGATGGATGGAGATATGGAATGCGATGGATGATGGAAGCATAATGGATGGATGATGCAGAACAAGCCGCGAAGATCTTGGTGGATGGGAAGTGCTTATTTACACAAGGTGCCTATTTGCTAGGTTTTCGCCAAGGTACTTGCCCAAAGTGCCACCGAAGTGGTTTTCACCAGAGGATGATTTTTTTCTCCTTACTGTTTTCAATCCTTTTTCTGATTTTTTGGATTTTTTGCTTTTTTGATTTTTTTTGTTGTCACCAAGACGCTTGTTTGCCAGGTTTTCATCAAGGTGACCATTTTTTTAGGAAATTTTCTGATGTTTTTGGATTTTTTGGTTATGTACCTTGAAAGATTAGGCATAAAACATTTTGAGATGGGAGTTGTTCATGGGCTCCTACAGAGGTTCCCCTTTGGGTGTTGATAACTGATATGCCCCTGACTTATAGCTCGCTATGATAACAAATGGTCCCAACTAGTTGGGTTCAAATTTGCCTTTGCTATTTGGATTTGGGATGTTCTTCTGTTTCTCCTTTAGTACCAGTTCTCTGACTTGGAAAGTCTTGCTTCTAATTTTCTTGTCATAGCTCCTCTTGATTCTATTAATATGATAGACTTGCAAATGATTTAAAACATCTATACACCACTCATCTAGTAGCTCCAGCTCATTCAGTCTTGATACTCAGTATTCTTCATCCATGATGAGGTTTTGCAGTGATATTCTTAGTGACGGGAGCTCAATCTCAATGGGTAATATTGCCTCTGATTCGTAGACCAGGGAGAAGGGAGTGGCGCTGGTGGGTGTGCGAATACTGGTTCGATAGGCCCAAAGGGTGAGATTTAGCTATAGATGCCATTCACAACCTGCGTCATTGATTGTTTTCATGAGGATTTTCAAAATGGTTTTATTGGTGGCTTCTGCTTGGCCATTGCCTTGGGGATAGTACATAGTGGAAAAGCGATGTTGGATTTTGAATTTTTCACATAGATCATGAACTTCCTAATTCTTGAAAGGTGTCCCATTATCTGAGATAATAGCTTGGGGAACACCATATTGACATATGAGGTAGTTTAGGATAAACTTAGATATCTATTTTCTAGTGATATATGTCATAGGGATGGCTTCCACCCACTTGGTAAAGTACTTAGTGGTGGTTATGATGAACTTGTGACTGTTAGATGTAGTGGAGTTATCTTTCCAATGAGATCGAGTCCCCATTGCGAAAAGGGCCATGGTGTGACAATAGGATGAAGTTCTTGAGCTGGAGCGTGGATGAGGTCACTGTGCTACTGACATTGTAGGTACCTTTTCACGTAGTCATGTGCTTCTCTTTCCATTATAGGCCAATAATAATCCATCCTTAGCAATTTCTTGGCTAGGGTCATTCCACTCGAGTGTGAACCACAGTTGTCATTGTGCACCTCAGTTAAAGTGGTCAATTCCTTCTCAGCATTTAAACAATGTAATAGGGTTCCTTCTATGCTCCTACAGTAAAGGGTGTTTCCTGGGATCACAAACCGAGATGTTTTCTTGATAAAGGTTTGTTTTAGGCTTGAAGGTAGGTTTGCGGGGAGGACTCCTATTCATAAGTAGGTGTAGATGTCATGGTACTAGGGATCACCAGGACCAACAATTTCACACACAAATTTTGACTCGAGTACCTCGAATGTAGGCACAAGATGCTGCTCTACCAAGAATTCATATTTTGGGACATTGCAAGGGATGTCCAGTAGGGATCCAATCGTTGCCATGACATCTACTGCTCTGTTGTTTGCTCTGGGAATTTTTTCAAATGTAATATCAATGAATGATTCTTTGAGGCTTTCTACCATCTTTTTGTATGGGGTCAACTTATCATCCTTTTTCTGGTATTCACCATTCACTTGATTTATTATTAGCTGGGAGTCTCCATATACTTTGAGGGCCATGATGTGCCACTACACTACTATTATGAGACCTATAGTTAAAGCCTCATACTCTGCAATGTTATTAGTGCAAGGGAATGCCAATTTATAGGACCTTGGTATGCAGTCCCCTTGTGGGGTGATAAATAAGACATCGGCTCATGATCCATGTTGTGTGTATGAGACATCAAAGTAAAGTTTCTAGTGGTCAACTATGTTGATATTAAAGATGGATTCATTTGGAAAATATGAGATACGTGGATTTTCTGAATAGATTGGTGCTTCGATGAGCTGATCTGTGATGACTTGACCTTTGATTGCTTTCTACTCTACATATTCAATGTCATAATCTGATAGTATCATGACCCATTTATCCATCCTTCCAGTGAGCATTGCCTTTGATAGTAGGTACTTGAGGGGGTCAATCTTGGTGATGAGTTTTATTTTGTGTGCCAACATGTAATGTCTGAATTTGTGTGAAGCAAACACTATTGCTAGACATGATTTTTCAATAAATGAGTAGTTTAACTCATGCCCAACCATTGTGCGGCTAATTTAATATATGGCCCTTTTTGTCCCATTTTCATCATGTTGAGCTAGGAGAGCTCCAAGGGTTGCTGCTGTTGTTGACACATAGAGAATTAATGGCTTTCTTGGGATTGGTGGCATGAGGACCGAAGGTGTGAGAAAATATTCTTTGATTTTGTTGAAGGCTTCATCACATTTCTCATCCCATTTATACGCTACTCATTTGTGAAGTAGGTGAGAATAAGGGATTTTTTTTATGTACCAGTTGTGCTATAAATCTTCGGATGGACTGAAGCCTACCTTGGAGACCTCTTAATTGTTTCAATGTTTTGGGTGCCTCCATCTCAAGGATTGCTTTTACCTTAGCTGGGTCTATCTCAATACCCCTCATTGATACTATGTATCCTAGCAACTTTCCTGATTGTACGCCGAAGACACACTTCTTTGGATTTAATTAGACCTTTTATTCCTCTAGTCTATCAAAATAACACTCAAGGTTGCTATGTGATCCTTCCTTTTTCTGGATTTGGCTAGTATGTCATTGACATTTTCTTTGACATTTTTATGGATCATTTCATGGAAGATTGACATCATGGCTCTTTGGTATGTTGCTCCTGCATTCTTCAAGCCAAATGGCATCATATTCCAGCAGCAAGTCCCCCACGGGAAAGTGAAGGCCATTTTGTGTTGGTCTTCTTTAGCAATCATTATCTGGTTGTATCCCGAGAAACTATCCATCAGGGAAAGCATTTCGTGTTCTGTCGTCATGTCTACAATCATGTTAATGTTGGGCAACAAGAAATCATCTTTTGGACATGCTTTGTTTAAGTCCTTGAAGTCTGAGCAGATTCAAATGCCCCCATATAGTTTTGAAATAGGAACCATATTTGACACCCATTCTAGATAGTCGATTGGTTGAATGAATCCTGCATTGAGTAGCTTCTTTAATTCCATTTTGACTAGCAGGGCGATTTGAGGGTGCATTTTCTTGAGCTTTTGTCTAATGGGCTTTGCTTGAGAGTATACTACTAGGTGATGAACTACAATTTTTGGATTGAGCCCAGGCATGTTTGCATAGCTCCATGAAAAATTAACTTGTCTTTCTCTCAAGAAGGCTGCTAGGAGCTCTTTTTCCTCTGATAGTAATGACTCCGCATAGAATGTGATGTGAGGGGTCTCCTCTATTCCTAGATTAATTGGATTGCATTTTTCAGCTAGGACCGCTGATTTTTCCTGATGAAGAGCTCTGAAAGGAAGATTGAATCCCCCATCCTCGGGCGCCTTGAAGAGGTTTTCACTATTGGATGCATCCTTTATTTTTACTATTTTTGGGTCGGAGAGTGCCACATTGTGGTTTTCACTCAAGGACCTAGATATTATTCTCAAATTTTTGCTTTTGCGACTGAGGGATTCAATTGTTTCCCCATAGTATGCATGTGTATCCAGCTCGATGATGAATCCTGCTTTGTGATCCCCACACAGAATATTATCCCGTAGTCCCATGAATTCTAAAAGTGCCTCATCATTTTTGAATGTGTCCAAAATTGGTGGTCCTCATTGGTCATAATCAATGAGTTGCAGGTAAACTAGATAGATTTCCTGGTTTTGGTTTTCAGACTCATAGGATAAGGTGCTAATCATGAGTAGGGTGGTGTCCTCGAAAAGTGATGGCAAATCAGTTATGGGATCTTCCTCAGTAGCTATATCTATGATCTGATCTATGGATATGGGTGTTTGACGAGCACGTAAGTGTTGATTGCTGAGGAGGATTATTGACCTTTCTAACTGAAGGACTTCAGCCAAGTATGGTTATTCTCAGAGGGGTACATCTAAGGAAAAGATTTTTTAGTCACATCTCAAGAATGATAGGTATTAGAAGCCTATTGTCGTTTTGGCCGAGTTTCTAGTTTTTGTCATAACCCATTGTGGGCATCATTTGTAAACCCTTGCTATTGTCGTCCATAGGTAAATTGGCTGCTAGTCTGTTATCTTGATATAGGAGATGGGATGGGTCCTCCTCTATTATTTCTTAGCCAAGATCTCCCCAACTTCTAAAGTTGGAATACCTTTCAGAGGGTGTTTGGGATGTGGAGGCTTCATTTGATTGTGGTCTTCCTCTTGATCTGGGAGATTGTGGTAACTCTCCTACCACAAAAGAATTTTTGGGAATCGTATAGTTTCTGTAACCATTGTTTTGGATGATGAATTTGATATTAGAGATGGTAGGGATGGCGGGAGTGGCAGGTGTCTCTGTCGCAGAAGTGGAAGCGAGAGTGGTTGGATCAATGTATGGTGTTGATGGGCATTCATCATTTTTAGGAACTTGAGGGATTTTGTAGTATTTGGCCTCTAGGATTTTTCAATAAGAGAATGGTTCAGGATCTCCATGGATAGTGAACTCTTGGCCTTCATGTGTGAATTTGACGCACTGGTGGAAGGTTGATGCGATTGCTTGCATTGCATGGATCCACGGGCGTCCTAAGAGAATATTGTAAGGAAAATCGAAGTCGAGGACTTGGTAGGTGGTTTGCATTATTGATGGCCCCACTTGGACGAGGAGTTGGATAGTTCCCTAAGACACTCTCTCTTGATCATCATATGCCCTGATTGTGATGCCTTTTCCTTTGTCTATGGTATCCTCAAAAATTCCCAGATTTTTTATCAGCTTTAGAGAACATATGTTAAGACCTGCGCCCCCATCCACCAAGACCCTCTTGACTTTATTTTTGTGAACCAGGACTTCAAGGTGGAGAGCACGATTGTGAGATGGTTGAGCGAGGAAGTCCTGATCTGAGAATGTGAGAAGGCTTGGAATGGTGATATTTCTGACCATAGCTTGGAAATGGTTCGTATCTAGATCCGATGAGACAGTGGATGAGGCTAATGCTTCTTCTATGATTTTTCTACGGGTAGGTGATATCTTCAGGAGCTCCATGATGGAGATCTGAGTGAGAGTTCTCTTTAGTTGGTCAGGGACATTATAGCCATGTGGGATGGATCTTGGGTTTGAAGCAGATGCCCTAGGTGGTTGTGAGGGTCCAATGATGGTGACTTTTCCATCGTGTGTGGTGAATCCACAATCCACATTGTCTCCCTTAATGTTAATGAAGGGGATGTACTCCTCAAGTGTTGCTACAACATGCTCATACACATGGTTCACGTCCTTGTATTTTCCTTTTCCTTTTCCTTTATCATTGTTTCCTTTGTTGTGATCAGGCATAGAATTTGTGTATATCCTTAGGTTTTTGTTTCCTATTGGTTGCTCCACATTTATGATTCTTTGATCAATGAGGTTTTGGACTAGGTTCGTCAACCTCATGCAACTATTAGTGGTGTGCCCTTTTATTTTTTGAAATTCACAAAGCTGATTTTTGTTGTACCAGGGTGGTTTTACATCTGGTTCTTGATAATTCTCATAGGTGGGAGCCTTGATAAGGTTTTCATTTATCAATTCCTTCATGATGGCCTCGAGTGGTTCTCCAAGGGCAGTGTACTTCTACTTGGGGGAGTTCTTGTTTTGCTAAGGTGGCCCCCTTTGGTCATTGATGTTGTTGATGGTTAGATTGTTTGGTTGCTAAGTTATTATGTTGGCTTGGTGATTTTGGGGTTGCTGTTATGGTGCGGGTGTGTTTTGTCGAGGTGCACTGATGACCACTTTGGCATTAACAACACCATTATTGGTGATGTTTTTGTTTCTTTCCCATGTGTGAGGTTTTTCATTATAACTTGAAGATGGGCAGTTGCTTCGCTGATCAAAATATGTTTGTGTTGTTGGCTGTGTAGCAAGGGATCGTTCAATGTTGAGCGCCTTGGAGATTAACTGATCATATGTGGTGATCCCTTGGAATTTGAGATGAAAATCCAAGGCACCATCGAGGTTGGAGATGATAGTGCACACTTGTTGTTCTTTGGACATGGCCCATTTGCTCTGATTGGCCATGGATCGCCATCGTTGTAGGAATGAAGAAAATGATTCATTCTTTCCTTGTTTCAGAGTTGATAGTTCCTCTAGATTGACATCCATTACAATGTTGAATGCGTAATTTTTGATGAATACATCTACAATTTCTTGGAAATTTTTAATTCCTGGAGGTAGGCAAGAGAACCAATCCATGGCTTGGCCTGCCAAACTTCTAGGAAACAACCGCATTAGATAAGTATCATCATATGCGACTTCCATGCAATGAACCTGAAACTCCCTGATATGATATTTAGGGTTTCCCATCCCATGATATTTTTCAAATTTGGGGATCTCAAATCCCTTTGGGAATGGTTTCATTACAAGGCTCCTATCGAATGGATAAGCACACAAGTTGCTGGGTGTTTTCACAGTTCGTCCTGACTAAAGATCAAACACTTGTTGTGAGAGCAACTTGATTTGTGCTGTCACATCATTTTGTGGATCAGGGGGTGGAATGAAAGTGTTTTGAGGTGGTTCAATTGTTGATGGGATGGGTGGATTGGTTGGAATGTTGATGGATTGTGTTTGCATGTGCTGCTATGCAAAATATGCCTATAATTGCTATTGTACCAACAATGCTTGTTGTTGGTCCTATTGCTGTTGTGCTATTAAGGCTTGTTGCTGAGCTTGCTGTTGCTGTTGAGCCAACAATGCTTGTTGTTGAACTGCTAATTGGGCTACTTCCTACTGTTCTTGATATTGCTTCAGTGCTTGCTGATATGCTTGTTGTTGTGCTGCTTGTTGTTGTGCAAGATACTGTGCTTGTGCTTGTGCTTGTTGTGCTTGATATTGGGCTTGGGCTTGAGCTTACGCTTGAGCTTGAGCCTGAGCTTGCGCTTGAGCCTGAGGTTGAGCTTGAACTTGAGCTTGTGCTTGTGCCTGAGCTTGTGATTGTTGTTGTAATAAGGCTTGAGCTTGTGCTTGTTGTTGTAATAAGGCTTGAGCTTGTGCAGCTTGCTATGCTTGTTGCGCTTGTAATGCGGCTTGGGCTGCTTGAGCAGCTTGCACGACTTGAGCGGCTTGCTGAGCAGCTAGTTTTGGATTGTTGTTTTTGTACTTGTTGGAGTGCCTTTTGATAGGCAGCTTGCTGAGCTACTTGCAACACAATACTATATTGGTTTGATGTGTTGAGTTTGGTGGCGGTGGTGGTGGAGGTGGATTTGGAATGGTGCTTGTTGTGGTGATGAGAGGCATCGTTGTAGTTGATGGTGTGATTGATATGCTTGGTCCTTGAGAGATCATGTTTTGAGGGGTGATAGATGAGGTGTTGTTTGTTTGTGATATGGGGATGGTTTCCATCTGTTGTTGCGATATCGATGGCAAGAGAGGAGGATTTGGTATGATGCCCTGATTGATGGTTGGGAGGGTGTTTTGAATGAGTGGTGAAATCGGTGGTAGTCCCAAACCAAGAGGTGAGACAAAAGTTAATGGAAAGGGTGGGAGTGGTGGGAAAGTGAGTGGTAAGGTCCCTTGGGGAAATGATGATGATGTTGGATCGAAAATTCCCCCTGGTCCAAATAGGTCACCTTCTTCTTGTGAGGTTATGGGGAGAGATGTTTGCGGTGTTGCACTAAATGATGATGATGATGGGTCATTATGAAAGGTGAGGGGGACATATGGATGTAATGGGTTTTGGGGGATGGTTTGACCCAAGATAGTGTTTGCATCCAAGTCTTGATTGTTTACAAGAGGGTGTGTTTGTAATGCATTGAGAAATGCACTCCCTTTGTTAATGATTGGTTGAGTTGAAGCAATTGATGATGTGATTTGGGGGATAGGTTGAGTGATATTTTGAATTTGGGATGTTGATGTGATGGGGGGTGTGGATGATATGGGGAGTGTGAATGATTTCAAAGGTGGTTCCACAATAGTGCTCACATCATAATCAGAAGGGAGTTTAGTCCCTTGTTTTAGTAGTTCAAGCATGTATTGTTGAGGATGGAGTTTCAACATGATGTTAACAATCCTATTATTTTCAGGATTTTGAACCATCTCATTGATCTCATCTTGGGTCATACCATGAGGGTTTTTTGTGAGGTCTTCCACTTGTCCATCCTCTTGATGGTCTTGAGGGAGTGAAAGATTGGTTGTAGGATTGCTTGATCCAATAGGATTCATGTTGGTGCTCGTTTGACTGAGATAACTTGAGGTTGATGTTTCTTTGTGGGCTTCCATGTCCTTCTTGTGTTGAGATCTAGTTTGCACCATAAAATAGGGATCAATTTTTCAAGAATATGAGAGATGAACCTCTAATTATTTGGAATGATATATCTTTAGATACAAAAAGAGAAATTTTTAGGATGATTTAAAGATCAAAGGATGATAACGATATGAATGTAAGATGGATGATTGATGGATGATTGGAACTCTTTGAGAAAAACCTTGAAGGGTATGTTAAACTTTAGGACTTGATTTTGATGTTTGCTTTGGGATTGATTGGATTTTGATGGTGAACTCATAAAATATTAGAGTTTGGATGTTGTCCTTGAGTAGATTTTGTTCAAAAGATGTTAATTTGTCTAGGTGTGTGAAGAACGATTCATCTAAGCACACCTATCCAAACAAGATGATTTTGATTGGTTTTATTTTTGATTTTAGATAATGAACTCCTAAATCCCAAGATGTTGGATGTTATCAATGGATAAATTTGTTCACAAGATTTGATAATTTGACTAAATATGTGGGGAAGGATGCATCTACACACATCTAATCAAACAAGATGATTTTGGATTGGTTTCAAATAATTTTCCCAAAGTTTAACATGAAGGATTTTTTCAATATTTTCAAAGAGTTGATGATGAGATGACTTTGGTTTTGATGTTCGAAGATGGATGAAGGTTTGATTTTGATTATATGTTTTCCTGAAAAAGACACTTGTTTACTAGATCTCGGTTTTGAAGAACATGCTTTTCTCTAAACAAGATGCTCAAACTCTCTAAAAGATTTGGGTTCTGACAATAATAGAACGAATACAAACTAGGATAGTTTCTTGAAGCTTTCCTGTAGAAGTTAAAAAGAAATCTTCATCTGAATTCGTATAGCGTTGAGAGACACTTTTGGTGATCTTTTGGACTAAGAGCTTTTACCTTTGGTTTCTTGATCTTGATCTTGCGTGAAACCATTGGAGACACATGTGTGGGGTACAATTTTTTTTAGTCTTTTCTTAATGACTTTGTTTTACCACAAACACTTCTTGATTAGGTTTTCAAACTAGATGTCCAATGTCTTAACTTATTCTCATTCCACAAGGTTACCTATTTTTAACTTTAGTAAGCAAATATAGATAAAATCCAAGTGTTTAGAAACCTCTAAGGATAAATCCCAATGGAAAGCAATAACACATGAACTTGGTCAATTGTATTTACTTCCTAAAGGGTTTGAAGTTTTGATGACAATGTTAAACATTTGTTTCCAAATGTTTTCGAACAAGAAAAGTGTTTTGTAATCAAGAATAAGAACAATCCTATGGATATGAAAGACTATATTTGGTGAGTACCCACTTGGACAAGTCAAACTACGCTTATTTTCAGCGGATGGTTAGATGCTTGACCCCACTGGATCCCCTCCACGGCTCAACACTTCTTTCAAGGCAGCCAAGCATCAATACCCATGAATCTCCCATGGCATACTTTCCATCTCTACTAAATGTCGTAAAAGTGTGGGGTGGCTTTAGAACGACCATTCTTGCACCAACAAATAGATAGGGATTTTGGCCTTTCTACACAAGGGTTTTAATTCGGACTTTCTGTTCATGGAGATTGACCCATACAGTGAGAGACCATTGCTACCCTTCTCGTTGGGTCCAACCACGTGATATTGAATTTTGTTCAAATACCCACTTTTATATCCCAACTGTAAATACACTTGGCTTTAGTGTGTTACTGGTTGGGTCATTCCCTTGGGTGAGTACATTTTCCCACAAGGTAGGCCCTCTAAGATAAACAATACTGAGTAAACTTATTCATAGTTTGATCAACCTTCATTTAGGAATAAAGGGAGAACACATGCAATAAGTTCCACTCATACTTGCAAAGATTTGTTCAATTTTAATCCCCAAAATGAAGTGTGGATGCAATTACTTTATCCCACCCTAAGACCACCAAAAAGCCTTTTGATTCTTAAGATTGCTGTGAGGCGTGAGAGAAGTGCATACATCTTTTCAATAGTGTTAGGTTGAGTAAGCGATTACAAAACAAAGTGGCACATGTTATTTTTAACCCACAAAGCATTAATGACTTTTTTTTAAGCACCAAAGGAAAAGTGATAATTTTCTTTGTTCAATTGTTAAGTCCCAAAACTAACTTTAGTAAGTTTGTGTCCTAAAGTTCATTTTAAGCCTCTTTGTATCAAGAAATTGAAGTGTTCATTTTAGAACCCAAAAGAAAACTAGTAGGTTCTAAGCATGGAAGATACCAAATTTTCTTTTAAGAGGAATCGTGAATCCTCTAAGAGTGTTAACAAACAATAAAGTGTTAAAAAACACTTGTTATCATGAAATGAAATCATCATGCTTCTCTCCTTCTTCACCTTTGCGCCAACCAACCTATAAGAAAACCAGTCAGATTATGCAACAACAAAGGTCAGGAAATCAGAAAATAGGTCGAATGATTAGAACTTGAAAAAAAAAACCATGTGTCATAAACTAATTTTCACTTTTTACTCCCCTCCAATGGTTCAACCCATGAAGGCGTCAGAGTTTGGAATATTCAGTGGTGCAATGTAGTGCCGCTTACCAATCAATGTCGTTCTGCAGTCGGGCCAATGAGCATGAAGGCGTCGCTATTTGAACCAACGGTGCAATTTGAAGTTTGGGAAGATTCTAGTGGGCTAGAAAGACACAACGGTGCACTTTAAAATTTTGAATCTCGGGCGAGAAACAGAGGGCATCAGAGTTTAGAGTTTGCAGCAGTGCAGTATAGCGACGCTAGATTCTCAACGGTCTTAAACATAGATGCTGATGTTCCAATGGTGGAGTTTCTTGTAGAGACAAAAACAACAAAAAAAAGAATGAAATTTTATGGAAAAACGTGATTAGAACTTCTGGTCTGCCCTCCTTCTAGCGCCAAATGTATAAACCAAGATCCTAGTACCTGCAAAACATAAAGAATAAACATATTAGAAGATTGAAATGCAAGTTAGAATCTAAGTTCCCCATGAAATCCATTTACAAAGCTTAAATTAGGAAATGAGATGAACATAATAAGAAAGTAATAAAAAGAGATTGAATCCTAATTAAACAAGCAAACTCTTGATCCCATGGGGGAATTGGTGCCAATTTGATGTGAAAATCGGCTCTTTCCCAACTCCAATGATGCAATGTTGATTAGTGATGAAGAGTGATCCACTTTGTTGATGATTGAAGTATGCTCCAAGATGAAAATATGTATAACCTAGCTAAGATTGGATAAAAATGGATGAGAATTTCTATGGATTTGAGTATA
Source organism: Sequoia sempervirens (assembly GCA_007258455.2). Lineage (NCBI taxonomy): Eukaryota > Viridiplantae > Streptophyta > Pinopsida > Cupressales > Cupressaceae > Sequoia > Sequoia sempervirens. The sequence goes on along the minus strand of VDFB02220996.1, from coordinate 13,404 downwards.
ATAACTTTGCTCAAATTGTGGATCCTAGAATGAGGAATGAAGCCTCTTATTTATAGAATGGAAAGTTGGAGAAATGCCCAAAATGAAGCAATCTGGGACTAACATTCATCCAATGGCAAGGTGCCACTTGGACAAATGTGAGTGGATGGAGGATGTGCACATTTTGATGAATGTGCCCATAAATGCAATTAGGTGATATTTGAAAATGTTGAAATGACATGTAAGAGGGAAATGAAATGCCTTAAATGCCACTTGGCTCAAGGAAAAAGGACTTATTAGGTGATGGGTCCACTAGTAGCGGTAAAGGTGGGTTGTGGAAATAAGTATTTAATATTGTTTTCCCCACATGTGGAAACCTAAAATGGGATAATAAAAGATAAAGGAAATGATAAATAAGTGACTGTCGGTATTCTCCAAGTGGGTTCTTGGAAAGAGGCAACAAGTGTCACTTGGTTTTCCATCATTTATTACATTTAATGTAATGTTTATGTCTCATGTTTGGGTGCCCAAGTTGGAGGGAATGTATTGGAGACAAAACCAGTATCCTTCACATTCCTAGGAGGTAATCCAAATGTTGGGTACATTTGGAATGAAGGGTCATCTTTGGGCACCATGTTTGGTGCATTAGATGCCTTCACAAGTTTATAAATTCAACCTCTTGGATGTAGAATTAAGGAGGAACAGTTGAATATGGTGTTTCTCTACAGGAACAAGGATAGGTGGAGGCATAAGGAGGTTGTTCATAGGTACACAGGTGGTTCCATGTTGGAGGAAAAAAGGAGAATGGAAGTGGTTGTATTGTAATTTCATTTATTTGATGATACTGCATACTTGGCCTCTCTTCTTGGTGGAGTTTTTTTCTCGCAAGGGTTTATCCTTGTAAATTTTGTGCTCTGTGATGATCTTATGTTGTTGATATATGACTCTTTGTTGCTATCTTATGGTGATGATAGTCTTTATTTATTGATGTTTTTGATTAGTGGAGAAACAGGTTTTGAATGGACCCGAAACCATTTAACATGATGTTTTGAATGGACCCGAAACCATCAGGTTTTGATGATAATCTTGTGAAATTATTCGGTGTACTCTTTCACAGACTTCTCATTTTTCCTCATATTCTGCAATGTTTTCAACAATTCAAGCTCATAATCATAGGTATAAATTGAGTTTTTAACTTCGTCACCATCCTATCCCACTTGGTGATTTTCTATTTTCCTCTCCGGTTTCTATCCAATTGAACTTCTTTCCACCATATAGCAACATGCCTTTTCAAATTAATTTTTGCAAATCTCACTCTTTTTGGATCTTCAATTTCTTCATATTCAAAGTATTCTTCCATATCATTGATCCAATCAATCAATTCCTCAGGGTTCAAGTTTCTCGCACAATTTTGAATTTCAATTCTAGGTCTCTTACCAATATTTGAGATAGCTTTCAACATCTTTATTTGATCTGATTCTTCTTCTTCTTCTTCTTCATTTTCTTCAATTTGATTCATAGCACAATCTAGGTCATCATCACTTTCATCTGCATGTCTAGGGTTTAGACCTCTTCTTCTATCTTCCTCGACAACATCTAATCAGACTCTCATTTCTCTCGTCATTTCCAACATTTCATCTATTCTTCCAATGACATTCAACATAGTAGGTTCTCTCTTTGGTGACATCTCTCTCCTTGGATCTAGTGCAACTGCCTCAATTCAACGATCTAGCTATGAGGGTTTCAACTACCTCACTGTCAGCGCTCTATTGAAAACACATGCAGTCTACCTTAGGTTGGTGATCTGTTCACCACAAGGAATTCCTTCTTAGGACTTTCAAACTCACTCTGATACCACTTGGTGTAGTCACAGATGGATTGTTCATAAATGACTATCCAACCGTGCAACCTTAGAGTCAACACAACGAAAATAACACAAGAAAATAAAATTTAACATAGATCTTTATTGATTCAACAATTGACAATCTTACATGCACCATATGCCTCATATGTAGAATAATTAGGGCTCATAGGCCTGCCACATGGGAATTATAGATATATTATAATTGACACAAAGGCCTTATTACAGTCCCACAACTAGGTAGCTCGAAATATCTTAACTCCAATTATGAAATCCTAACTAAATACTTTTCTATGAATTATAATTGATCTTAAATATGAATCTACAACTCTAATAATGGTCTGCGTTAGCCTCAAGGGTTACAAAACCCAATGAATAATCAAGCATGTAGGTCAGTATTAAAACATGAAAGATAACCCTTCACGAAATGAAACACATTGTAGATCTCCAAGAAAGATCCCCTTGGACCTAAAATTCCTAAAAGATGTCCCATTTAGCTCCAAACACTCCATAATAGGTCCGCTAAAAAATCCTGGACCAGGTCGGCCCTAAATGCTCTGAATGAGAATGACTGTGAAATTATGAGAGAGATAAGTTTTTTCAAACAAATGCAAATCAATTGAAATATGGATATGGTGTAGATGATTGCATGTAGATGCTATATCCTGCTCCGCAAGCTAAGAAATGATACAACAATAAAATACAGAAGAAATTGTTAAGATAGCTACATACTAAAATGAAAGAAAATAAATGTTTTTGGTTGATACAATATTGCTTTACAACCAGGGATGCTCTCGCATTTGGCTTCTTTCTACATTGCTAGTGCAAGGGCACCATGTTCATCATTTTTGAAAACATGGTCTAGTAAGGTCTTTGATAGGTTGGTTTAGGGTGTTGAGTCTTATTTTGAGTCCAATAAGGTCATAATAGACCATTCTAAATGTAATTTGAGTCATTTGGTCAATTTAGGGGTTTATTTTTGTAAATGTTACAATACTGTCAAAATGATGTAAAAGTGCAAAAATGCAAACTATGTGGAAGACCAACGATCATTTGAAGTTTAAATGTTAGTTGGGTGAGTTGGTTAGTTGGTTTTGGGTTGGAAAAAGTTTAAATATGCTTTATAACTCATTGTAAGTCTCTCGTTGAAGTTTTGTTTAAGGAAAGCAATCAAAAGCCATTATTTTCAGTGTGAATTCTCTAGTAATCTACTACTCCCAAGGCCTATACGACTCCGTATAGTTTGGTTTCAGCCTAAAATGCATTGGACTTGGTAGATATATGTGTTAAATCCAATTTTTCTTTGGTTTGGAGGAATTTCATAGATTTTAGGGGATTTTATGACATTTTATTATAGGCAGGTCTATAACTCATAAAAATTGTGGTTTGAGAGTGTAAAATGGGTATTTAGGCCATTCCACCCGATGAATCTTGAAAATACTTGGTGGAATGGCATAAATAAACATAGGATGATTATTTTGTGAGATTTCTAAGAGCAGGGGAGGCCGTTTGAGGGATTTAGAATGATGCCCTAGGGTGAAATGTGCAAGTTTTGAGCCAAATTTGATGGTTAAGAGTGGTAGTTTGATGAGATAGCAGTTGTAAAGTGTGGGAGTTGAGTTTTTAAAGCATAGGAAAACATATTTAGGTGTGTTGAAAGTGTTTTCAAGGTGAAACAAAGCCGGGAGTATTGGGTTTTAATAAACCCTCATTAAGCATGCTTAGAATGGCCTAAAACAAGGGTTTTGTGTTTTGATGCAATAGAAAGTGCTTCTTTGATTAAAAGTTGTAGATTATGTGGTTTTGGAGTTTGGTAAGGGACTTTCAATAGGAATTTAGGGTTGGAAAGGTGTTTGAGTGGATGTTGCTTTGGAAAAGAGGGCTAATTGAGCCCCTGTTCAGCGTACTAGTCTAATTTAAGAGGTGTTGTTCCAAAATAAGTATATGAGATTTTAAGATATGTTAAATAAGAGGATAATGGGTGTCTAAAACACCTTTTTTTTTGTGGGTTTGAAGAGTTTTCTAAGAGATATGCACAATTTTCTTTATTGGCAGTGCTAGAAGAGAAACTTGAAGGATTGGTGGAATAAGGTGAAGTTGGGGTTTTATAGCTTGAAGAGTTATTATATTTGGTTTGAATTGTGATTTATTTGAGGTTTCCTACCTGATCTGCATCAATTGTACTCACCACTATATTTATTACATTTTTCTCACCTTAACTTGGATCATAATAATATTAGTAAATATCCTTGTTCACTAGTACCAAATAACTTCTATTAGATATTCCACAAGACAAATGATAATTTAAATTTATTTTGGTATAAGTGCACACTAATCTCATATGATGTAAATTTATAGTTTATAGATGATGTGATAATGTGGAATTTATTTCCATATTAGTTATAGCCTTACACTTCAAAGAATGTAAACATTCATTTTAATAAGGTTTCTTCTTATGCATTGTAGGTGTTACTATTATTTTCACATGGACACTTTTCCTATTAGATGCATTATATTTTTCACCTTACCTTGTAAAGTAACAACCTCCTTAAATATCCTCGTTTGTTCAACAACTTTTATAAGGTATATTACAAGATAAAATAATCATTGCATTGTAGATGCTACTATTATTTTTACATGGACACTTTTCCTATTAGGTGTATTATATTTTTGTCACCTTACTTTGTAAAGTAACGTCTTTAAAGATACTTGTTTTTTCAACAACTTTTATAAGGTATATTACAAGACAAAATAATCACTACATTGTAGATATTATTATTTTCACATGGACACTTTTCCTATTAGATGTACTATATTTTTCACCTTACCTTTTTAAAGTAACATCATCCTTAAATATCCTTGTTTGTTCAACAACTTTTATAAGGTATACTATAAGACAAAATAATCATTGCATTGTAGATGTTACTATTATTTTCACATGAACACTTTTCCTATTAGATGTATTATATTTTTGTCACCTTACTTTGTAAAGTAACGACCTCCTTAAAGATCCTTATTTGTTCAACAAATTTTATAAGGTATATTACAAGAAAAAATAATTGTTTTAACTTTATTTTTATGTAAGTACACACTAAAATTATATGATGTAAGCTTATAGTTTATAGATGTTACAATAAGTTAGCATTTTTCAATCTTATTTATAACCTTATACTTAAAGTACACATTAATCTTAGCATATAGTTTAGATATGATAATAAAGTAGCACTTTTTTCAATCTTATATATAACCTTACACTTAAAGAATGTTAACATTCTCTATAATAACCCACTTCCTCTTATTCATTGTACACAACTACTATTTTCATATGGACAATTTATCCATTAGATGTAATATACTTTTCCTGTCTTATCTTGTAAGTAACATCCTCCTTAAATATCCTTGTTTGTTCACTATCCCCAACACATTTTGTAAAGTATTCTACAAGATAATAATTTGGCTTTATTTGATTAAGTACACACTAACCTTATATAATGTAAGTGCATGGTTTGGACATGATGTAATTTAAGGTAGAACTTATTTCAATTTAATTCTAACTTTACAATTTAAAGAATTTAAACATTCCTTCTATTATGACTTCTTCTTATGCATTGTGCACATTGCTATCATTTTAGATCAACATTTTTCCTATGAGATGTATTATATTTTTCTTACCTTAATTTTTCAAGTAATAAATTTTTTAAATATCCTCACTTGCTCACTTGTGCCAAACAATTTTCTATCTATTTTACAATACAAAATAATCATTTGGCTTTATTTTTGTATAAACACACTAACTTCACATGATGTAAGCATATGGTTTAGAAATGATGTAACAAGGTGGTATTTGTTTCAATGTTATATAAAACTTTACACTTCAAAGAATGTAAAAATAAATTCATCTTGGGGCTAAGAGATTATTTTTGCAAGGTGTAAGGTCATAAAAGATAAAGAATACAAATGTTAACTTAAAAATTTGAAAGAAGTATGTTATATTAAACAAAAAATATGACTTAAAATTTTGATAGAAATTAACTTGTAGTTTTGTGTTTGATTTAAGTCAACAAATACAATCTATGGATAATAGTGTAAGTCTTAGTACAACAACTTTAATCTATGCATGATGATGTGCTTCTTGTAGGGTGATAACACAATAGCGTGTCCCATTTTTTGGTCTAAGTGGGACATTGAAAATCAACACTTTTCAATTATAGATCATTTATATTGAACAAAAAGTCAAAAATTTAAAAGTGATGTAGACTAATGAGTTGTGAAATCTTCTTTATAGATTTTATTTATACTTTACTTGTAATTTTCTTAAATAAATATTTTTATCATTTTTGTTCTCAATCAATTTTTTATTTATTTTTAATATTTTATTAAGTGTCATTTTCCCTCTCTTATATCTTTCACTACAAGTAAAATCTTTATATGGTTTCTTGGAGTTTGATAATTAATTCTAATGTTTAAGGAATAACTATTTTTTGGTAATTTTTAATGAATATTTATGTATTATTAATTTTTAAATTGGTACTAGCAAAAATTCAAACATATTTTTCATCTCACAATTAGCATATCTATTGAATTAAAATTTTATCTTTCTATTGAAATAAGGAGATTCATGTTAACTACAAAGCATATGTTGAGATTTTTTTAACATGCATTATTTTACCTAGTGTCTTGAATAGAGGTCATCATTTTCTTAATGAACCTACATTTATTATAAAATTTAAAAATATGATATTAAAAAAATATACTAATCATAATTTTCATAAAGCTAACACCACATGCTTCCAAAATGGAATTTTCAGATGACTTCACTTGATCTCCAAAAGGTGAGGTGTAATTATTTTTTTTTAGCATTTTGACATGTGTGAAGAGGACTTCACTAGGGATTTGATTTAAGTCTACAGGTTCCATCTAAGGGGTTTATCCTTGTGTCACCATATATTTTCTTCTGTTTATTGGGTGACCTTGTGAGGAGGCTAGGTAGGGAGTGGATTTTTAGAGTGTGTTAGTGAAAAACATGAGGGATATTCTTTGGTAGCATCTATCAACATTTGAGGGTGCCACAAAGGGGATTAAAGAAAAAAACTGAATTTTGACTCTTGATTGATGCTTTTTGATGCAGCCTTATGGTAATAACACCAATGATCACTATGCCATCATGTAGCCTTGCATGTATGCTTCCACTAGGTGGAACTAAAAGGAGAAGAATTGTAGTTTAAACATTGCTACTATTATATAGGAAACCTTTTTAGATAGGCTCCATGTATGCTACCTTTTAATACACTTCGAGAAGCATTGAATTAATGAGTTTCATGAACTTAAAAAATATGGTATGATGGTTTCTTAGTATGATAATCACTACTTTGAGTTGAATTAGTACACATATTCATTGGTTGATGATAAGCTTCTCATTAACAAATTTGTGAGTGGCTTAAACTCTTGCATTGTTGGGGCCATTTGGTTGCTTTCCCTTGAGACTTTGAAGATCATTATGGAATAGGAAAATCTTGTAGAAGATAATTTGGGAAGAGGCTATGGAGGAAAATTGGGATCAAAAGTAGTAATACCTTATTAAATGGGTCCTAATGTTTGAAGATATTAGCTCGAACCCTAGGGGATTTTTAGGAATTCCTTATTACCACCTAGAAATAATCAGTAGTAGTAGCAACCCTAAATGTAGAGGCATCAATAAGGTTAGTAGGGTGGTAAAATTAGTGGAGGATCTTCTTGTAGAGAGAGGATAAGGTAGGAATTTAGAGAGTGTGGACCCCAACAACAATTAGAGGATGGTTAGCGCAATATGATCTTCTCAAGTTTTTAATATTTAAGTAGACCTAAAACCCTGTGCATTCAAGTTTTTAAATAATTTTTTACTTGTGTTCATAGGGCTAACATTGCTAGATATTATTCATAAATATTAGTGGTAGATATTGGTCAAGGTGTTGTAGAAATAGAGAAGATGGTCAAGGATGTTGGAAAGTTTCATAGAGTGTTTATAGTGGTTGATAACCAATCGTCAAGGTATAGTTTTTGTGACATCAAGTACACTTGATGGTGTGCATGTTTCTATCTTATTTGATTTAGGAGCTTCCAACTCCTTCATTTTACCATCATTGGTTGAGTGATGTAGCTTGTTGGTAGATAAATAGGGATTTTTTTGGTAGATTGAGTTGGTTATAGGTGCCAACATGACATCCTATTATCTTGTGTGTGGTTGTGTGTTAGAACTTGGAACCTTCACCAACATTGTAGATTTATATATCCTACCATTAAGATCTTATGATATTATCCTTGGTATGAACTAGCTCAATACTCTTCATGTGAGTATCAGTTGCTATTTAAAGGTCATGGAATGCATTGATAATCATGGTGATCATGTAGTGAAACCAATAATTTAGAGGCCAATCTATCATTGTATGATCTTAGTCATGCAATTCAAGTATAATATGTAGAAGGGATGCCAAATATTCATCATGGTGAATGAAATTTTTGAGTATGAGTGTCTCAAGGTTTACTTTGATGAGTACCCACACTTGAGGGATTTTGTAACATTTTTCCTAGTGCTATACCTGACATGCAACCAAAGTGGGACATGCAATTTCATATTGACCTCATTCTAGGACATGATACTATCTCACATACACCATATAGAGGATGAATACTCAAGGGCTCAGTGAGATCAAGTTTTAGTTTAAATATTTACTAGAGAAGAGACACATTTATCCTAGTGTTTCCCCTTGGGTTGCAATAGAAATCTTGTGAAGAATAAGAATGGTTCTCTTTTCCTATATATAAAATATTGATAGTTAAAGAAGGTGATAGTTAAGAACCAATATATCCATTTATGAGAATAGATGATTTGTTCAACCATATGAAATGAGCCAAGGTGTTCTCTAAGATTGATCTAAAGTTTGGATATCATTAGCTTCACATTCAGGATGAATATATTCATTTGCATACTTTTTAGATTTTTTATGGGAACTATGAGTTTACTATAGTTCCATTTGGGTTGATGAATGACCCATTTGTGTTCAAGAGCCTTATGAATATAGTGTTATATGCTTACCTAGACTAATTTATCCCTATATTCCTTGATGAAATTTTGATTTGTTTGAGTATAGTGGAGGAACACGAGGTCCACATGCACCATGTTTAGTAATGATTGCAAGAGAAAAATATTTATGGTAATTTGGTGTGATATTTTCTATTATTAGGTTAACTAATTGGGACATGTTATATCTAGAGAGGGTATCTTGATGGATCCCTTAAAGATTTAAGTTATCATGGATTTTATTTCACTTATAAATATTTTTTAGGTTCATGGGATTAGTAGGTTAATACCACCAATTTTTCAAAGATTTCTTGAGAGTGGTGCATCTCATTACTTCTATTTAGTGGAAAAGAAAGAAGATTTTGTGGTCTAATTAGTGTGAGAGATTATTTTATGTTTTCAAGGAGTGGGCAACTAGTTCACCAATCCTTATAGTGCTTGATCTTGCATTGGATTTTGTGCTACACTCATATGGTTTATTAGATGGGTTGGGGGTTATACTTATGTACAAGGACCACATGATTTCTTTTGAATTAGAAAATCTCAAGGACTATGAAATTAATCATTCCACCAATGATATTGAATTAGTATTAGTCATCCATGCATTTGTGCATTGTAGACATTTTTTTAGATGATTAGTTTTGGTTATATATTGATCATCATGATGCTCATTATATTTTCATGCAACCAAAATTGAATGCATGCCAACATTGATGGATAGAGTTCTAGTGTGAGTATAAATTACATCAAAACAAAGGAGAATGTTTTCATAGATTCCTTGAGTAGCAGGTGACATGAGATCTCCATTTTGTCCTCGAGCATAGAATTATGAGGCCATATTCACAAGTAGAATCTAGGGGATCCATGATATTAGGATATTTGGGTAGACAATGAGTCACAAAGGAAAATATGTGTAAGTTTTTTAGCTTCTCTCTTGGGTAAAATGGACTATGGTGATATCTTGGTCAAATTTATATCCTAATTTAGGTGATACTTGTATTATTATGATGCTTGAGGTGCATTGTGCACCTTACACAACACATCCTAGTGTGTAGAAGATGCATGCTAATTTAAAGTAGTCATTTAATGGGTAGGGATGAATCATGATATATATATATATATTTTGGTAGAGGCCTTGATTTTCATAGGTGAAAGGTAGACAATTGAAATCCAAAATACTTTTATAGCCACAAGAAATTCTAGAGTGGAAGTGGGATATGATTTAAATATAATTTACTATTAGTTTGCCTCTATTTACTTATTTTCATGATGACACCATGGTTATGATGCAATATATGACCAAGCATGCTTACTTTTTCCTATGAGGAAATCAAGATATAATTATGATTAGTGGAACTTGTCTTCATGGAGGATATTTTTCACCTACATAGAGTGCCTCATGCGATATTATTCAATCATGATCTTGTGTTCACATATTTTTATGGACTTACATGTAGCATGTGTTAGGAGCACAACTTAACTTAACTTTGGTCTATCACCTAAAAAAAATAGATTGAGAGGGTAAATTAGGTTTTTGAAGATATGCTCCAAATGTATGTTATGGACTAGACTTGTCTAGGTAGGAGGACTATTTGTATTTTGTAGAGTTTACATATAACAATGGGTACCATAGTTCTATTGACATAATAATGTTTCAATATTTGTATGGCCATCCTTGCTAAAATTTATTGAGTTGGGATATGATTGAGGATTGTGTTTCCCTTGGTCTTAAGATGATTCAAGATATGGAGTAGTAGGTGGTTTGTGTTAGAGAGAAATTATTGAATTTTTATGATATATCAAAGAACTATATCAATGCCAATACTTTAGATTGAAAATTCTTATTTAGAGATCATGTGATTTTGAGAGTACAACCACACAATAGATTGATTTATCAAGGAAAATTTCTAATCTTACACCATTATTTTTTGGATGATTTGAGATCCTAGAGAGGATCATTTTTTTTTGTACCAACTTTCCTTGATACCCAGTCTCTCATGCATCCATGGTGTGTTGCATGCTTCTATTTTAGACCTTAAATTCAATATGGGACACATTTTTTTTATTGGGTTTGCTTACAAGTTAAGGAGGATTAGAAAAAATATTTGGAGAATATTTATTTGGAGCAAAAAATAATGAATGTAATATTGAAACTACCATATAATGAATCAAGCACAATGAAAAAGCTAATAAACTATCATAGATTATGTGTAGAATACAATGATCACTCCTTGTTTATATGGGACAAGGAGGAGGTGAGAAGGTGAAATATAAAGAATAACTAACCATCCAAGTAATGTGACACATGTAGAACACTTGCGACGAGTGTGAAGGCATGTGTCAAGTGTTTATGAGGTGAGATAGCTAAACCATTGAATGAACTTAAGCTAGTGTGAACAGGACTACCGGGTGTAAGAACTAGATAAAATCTAACTAATTTGATAAAGTCACTATTTACACTAACACCCCCCTTAAGTGCAACAAAATATTTTTGATTCTTTGTATTAGTTCAAGCTCAAATTGATAACCTTCCACAAGTGAAATGATAAACATAATAAGATATCTATCATATAATACAAAGAGTGTGTAAAAAAATGAGGAACGCTGCATATATAGGAAAGGTAGATGAGGTAGGAAGGTAAGACTAAATAACTAACCAACCCTTCAAATGCGCAACACTTGTGAGATCACCTAACAAGTGTGTGAAAAAGTGGAAAGTATGCATGTATTAGGTGTCTGAAGTGATGAGGAAATATGTCAAACACATGAGGTGAGACAAAATCTAAATTCCCTAAGTGGAGACTTAAGCAATGTGAATAAGACTCTCCTAGGTAGGCTAAAAGCTGATTAGTTTGATAAAGTCACTATTTACAACAACACCCCCCTTATGTGCAACTTAGGGAGTAGTTCATGAACTAATGATGAGTCCAGAATACTAGGCCACATTAGGTATTCATGTACAAGTTTCTCATAAAGTAGAGAAAAGGAGAAAAAACCAATGGGAAATAAAGCTCCTCGCCAAAAGAGAAATGATGCAAATAAAATAAAATAAAATGTAGAAGTGAAGAGGATAGAAGGAGGACTCATGATGAACCACCAAGGACTAATTCTAGCACAATGTATAATGTATGTTGCCAAATAGGAGAGAAAATAGAGAAGGTCTATGTGACCCCCCAAAAATTGTGAAGTAATGAACTCCATGTAGGAAATACTTGCTCCAAAAATTGATAAGAGAAGAGAAACCATGTAGCATCCCTTCAAAATGATTCATGTAGTGCTGGTAGATGCTCAAAACTAGATGCTAAATATGATCCACAATCGTTGAACAACATTTCCCCCCTTGGGAAGAAACAACACCCCAAATATGTGCAAGATGACTTTCAATTCTCAATAGGAATATGTCAGAAGTAATACAAATTTCTCTAAATTTGCACATGATCCATAGAATGAAATGATACTAATGTTACCTTCAAATGATGGTCAAAGATATCCAAGCCAATGTTGATGTGTGATAAATTCTTATAATGTGGATCAATTACCATATGTGATTCAAGAATAGGGACAATGGATGTATGGCAACAACTAAATTGATATGAATTTCGTACTGCTACAAATGATTTGAACATAGATAATGACTGATTTGGATAGGTCAAATCATGAATATCTAAAAAATATATCATGATAAAAACTAATATAGGTGAGGTAAGAGCGAGATCAAAAGATGGAAATGATGATGCAACTTCATTGAAGCTTACATCATAGTGAAGATGAATGTCCTCAATAGTGTCATCCAAATATGCAAGTTGGGATTATGCCAAAAAAGATACAATATTTGGTAGAAATATGTCCCAATGTGGTGGAACTAGAAGAACAATAGCTTGGTGCACTGAATCTTTAGAATTTCTCAAGGAAGAAACTCTCAATGCTAAAGTAGCATTAGGTGATGAGATCGTAATACATGTCATTAGAATATAGTGTTCATCTTCAAATGATGGTGGCATCTCACAAGATGAATCAATGAGACTATTTTTTTTGTAAGTGTTGGTTTAAAAGAATCTGACAAGCTGATTCCTTTTTTAATGAAAAGCTATTGTAATTGATGAAGTTGCTGAGAAAGTTCCAATCATCAAGTTGTTTAAACATGCATTCATCTATGGTATGTATTTTATTCTTACAATAATCATATTTTATTTTCCATGGATTTGGAGACTCCACTACTATTAGCTAAAGCAAAAATGAAGTGTAGGAAAAAAACAATTAAGGGAAATATGGAAGTGTTAAAAGAAATGAACAATGGAAGTGCTCAAAGGCATAACACAAGACACCCCCTTGATTCAATATTTGAGAGACCCCCAAAATTTAGCACTTTAAAATTAAGCACTTTTTATAATGTAAGTGAAAATGAAAAATATTCTTTTAGAAAAAATAACACTCAATTCGAGCTTTCTGATCTTGGAATTCTCCAACATAATAGGCGACAACCAAGAAACTTCCAGGGAAAATGATG
>VDFB02220989.1:8855-88208 GCA_007258455.2 Sequoia sempervirens | reverse complement strand
AGAATTGACTTGTCTTCATAAGACCTTTGTTTATTCAAAAGATCTGTAAAATTATCAAATTCCTTTCTAAGATTGTTGATTTTAGTTTCTAAGATACAACACTTTTCTTCCTTGAATTCCAATTGCATCCTTGTAATCTTAAGAATTTCAACTTGAAGTCTTAAATCAGTAATTTCCTTTTCAACGATTATAATCTTACCTACTAGATTCTCAGTATCTTGCTCAATCTGAATTTTCTGGTATACTAAGTCCTTCTTCAAATTTTGAACTTCACTTAGAGCAATTTTCAGTTCATTCTCAAAACCATTCAATTCTTTATTAGAAGCAAAAGTCTCTGCAAGTCTATTTTCTTGCAGTTCCATTTCATTCATTGTGGCCATACATACAGTTTCACCCTTTAGATCTATTTTATCATTTTCTAAAACAGACTGATTATCTGATTCTTTATTTATAATCTTTTGTGAATCAACTTCAGCCATGAATAAAGTTTCATCTTCATCACCAAGTGAGTCATTTGTCTCAACATCTGAGTCTTGTTTGGTAAAGAGACTCTTTTTCTTTTTGAAGTTAAACTTCTTTTTAGGATCAAAAGCCTTTTTCTTATACTATTTTTCTAACTTTTCATCCTCATTGGCTTGATCACCATAAGGGAATTTAGCAGCAAAGTGTCTAGACTTGCCACAAGTAAAACATTTGAATGACATTTTTCCTTTATATTTCTTTGTCAACTTCCTCACTAAAAGAGCTTCTAAAGAATTAGACAATTCTGATTCACTGTCTAAATCTTCTTTCTTTTTTGTTTTAAAAGCAATCTCTTTAGAGGTTGAAGCAGAGCTTCCTATTCTCATTTCATAGGCTGTTAATATGACTTGTAAATTGTCCAAGGTAAGTGAATCAAATCGCTTCTTTTCTTCAAGAGTAGAAACTTTAGACTCAAATTTAGGATGCAAAGTTCTAATCACCTTTTGAACAACATCAAACTCTGTAATTGTTTCACCTAGACCTCTTCTTGCATTGACAACTTCATCTATCCTTAAGAAATAATCAACAATCTTTTCATCATCCTTCATTCTCATTTCCTGAAATTGATTTTTGAGAGTCAGAATTTTGGATTTCTTAACCTTTTCATTTCCTTGATACACATTTTCAAGCTTCTCCCAAATTTCATATGCAGATTTACAATGCATGACTTTAACAAATACATCTTTTTTCAAGCCACACAAGAGTGCATGTTTAGCTCTTGCATTCATTTCATATTTCCTTTTCTCATCATGATATGTAGGTATGGTATTAGGTACAATGTATTTACTACGCATTAAGTTCCAGACATCAAGATCTAAAGAAATCAGATATGTTTCCATTCTGATTTTCCAGAACACATAATCAGAGCCATCAAATAGAAGAGCTCTTGTAATAGATGAACCTTCAGGTGCATGTGCCATAATGACAAACTTCCAAGACCAAAATCAATCCTAGGTATGAAACCTAATGTAGGACCCTACACTCTGATACCACTTGTTGGAAGTGGAATTACTTTGAGAGGGGGAGGTGAATTAGAGTAATATATTTAAAAAAATTTATGACACGAAATGTAGATTTAAGCCCCTTTTTGATCTTGAACAATGGTGACCTTATAAATGCAAAGTAAACACTGAATTTTGAATGATTGTATTAATGATTTAACCAAATATAACAAATCATATCAAAGCATGATGTACATTGTTCATATTGTGCTGAATGGACAATTTTTGATGCTTTCTTTTGCACAGGACAACAAACTCACTTATGAAAATTTTTTAACATTCACACAATGAACATGAACAATTGAACTATCATCTTGAAGACAACTTGAAACTGTGAAAAGTACCAGAGCATTGCATGAACAACTTTTACAAATGACTAAAATAAATATTATGCAAGATAGGCACAAACCACACAAAAGAGAGATACAAAAATTTGCTGAGTGGAAAACCATCTTGGGGTAGAAAAACCACTCCAAAACGCGATGCAGGCTTAATTCCAAACTGTTTACAATATTTTTAGAGCACCAACTCCAATAATAAACTGAAGCACCCACTTCAAATTAGAAGCACCAACTTCTATTGAAACAAAAATCTAATGATATTGCAACCTGTTGGGACCTTATAATTGCACAAACTATTTGCAGTCACAAAATCACAATAGGATACAAAACAAAATGATATTTTCAATAATGCCCACTACCAAATGTATTTTCTTATGAAAATGAAAATAATCTCACTGAAAAACTCAAAATAACCTTTGTAATACAACCAGAAACATATACAATATAAGCCCTCTTTTCTCCTTTTTGAATACAAATGAAATCATTGTAATAAACCCTCTTTTCTTTCAACAATACTCTGTTCATATTTATAACTTCTCTCTTTTCTCCTTTAAATATAAAATGATATCACAGTAATAAACCCTCAAAACATTCAACAATACTCTATTCAACCTTATATCTTCTCATATCTTATCTTGTCTACACGAGTCATGGCTTTGAGCCATATATTTATACAATGAGCATAAAATAGTTATCTTTCTCAAAAACCTATATCCATAATAACCATGGTTTTGATAAATATGTAAATAATGTAGTTAAATCATGATACCCATAATGGGTTTGAATAATAACCAATGAAATTTCGAAGAATGCCACTGTAATAATGAAACCCTTGAGTATAAACTTGGGTTAATGAAAACTAAAACGAATCTTCAACAAATTTACTAATCTTCAACAAGTTTCTTAACCACAAAATTAGTTGCTTAAAATTGATGCAATATTTTCAAGATTGAAAAAAAATACTTGTCATGGAGGCCAAAACATTACCAACTGACTACATAAAATCTTCATAACGGTCTCACTAAAGCTCATCCATCTTTCAACTCGAAAACCAACTGCAAATTGTAGCTTCATATTCTATATAGTGGCGTTGTGATACCTCTTTAGATAAAAAACAAACATAATGACTTTTCCCTAACTCCTTTCAAAGCAAAGAGTATTGAATGCCTTTTCACTTTTTGAAAATGTTTGAAATCCGAAAGGATTCTAATCAAATAACAATAATCACTTGAATTTTGACAGCATGATTAACAAAACATAATGATGGTTGTTGATAGAACTTGACAACAATTGTTACTACTGTGACAATGCAAATTCAACTTCCTTGTAAGTGTAATGTGATGTGGCCAATACAAATAATAACATGGTAAGTGATGAGCTTAAAAAATGCTCATAATTTGAATGTTATAATAAAATTTTAATGTCTTTACTTTTGTTATTTCATGGCTGTTTAAACTTTGTTGAAACCTTTTATGGGAATATCCTGTAGCAAGATACTTTCATATTCCTGCAGCTCATTGTGTTGACTTGATTGCATTTATTGCCCCGTTGACTCCCTAAAATGACTGGTATATCGTATACAGTTTTTGAATGATGAAGTAGATTTAAAATGTGTGATTAAGGAATAGATATTGTGTATGTGCCATACGCCTTTTCTTTCGCATCTGTTACCTTTTGTTTCGCAGGTTGTTAAAGAATGATCGAGTCAAGCGCAGCCGATCTCGGCCTTGCAGTAAAGTCCATTTCTTGCATGACTTTGAGGAAGCTCCGGTGAAGACTCTTTGACCGAAACTATGGGAAAGAATTTTAATGACAGTCAATCTAGAAAAAGTGGAGTGCTAGATTCTCTCTGAATCGGGTTGAACGCATAAATTCATTTATGAAGTTTGTTCCTTGATTCTGGGATACTTTACTTCCACGTCTTTCTTTGATTGGGTTAGTTAGTTAGTTGCTCTCCTGTTTATAAATAAAGTTCTCCTCCTGCGCGAGAGAGACAGAGAGAAGGGGGGATAGTTAGAAAAAGTTAGAAGCATAGTAATAGCAGATATTATGTAAGAGTCAGTATGATAATGAGAAATAGCATTTGTATGATCAAAGACAGAGTTTATTATTAGTTTCCACATCAATAAAGCAATGTATACCATTCTATTTTCATGAATAAAATTCGATGAAGTTCTGAGTTTAGCATCTGTGTAATTAGTAGATGCTTGCTAAGGGGGCCCACTTAGTAAGTATATGTAGCTATTTAGTTAGTTGTTATTTTCTGTTGAGCTTCAGTTAATTTTCATCTTTGAAGTTTTCATACAAACTCAGTCTTATAGTGCTCCTGCAGCATAGAGAGTCCATCCCTATGACTGTTCCTGCAGCATAAGGCCGGTTCATAGTTTGTGTTTCAGTCATAGTTGTTATGGTTTCTATCATAGTTGAGTTAAAGAATTTTGCATTACCGTTATGTGGCTTAGATAGAATTTCTTTCCAATATTATTTTTGCTAAGATTTGATCAAAACTAGTTCCTAGTGCATATATTTTGCTGCGCCATTTAAAGTCTACGTCCCCTGGTTTGACAAGTAAAATGAACGTCCATAGGAAGATATAAGTCACTTGTTGGAATGTCCAATTCCCAGGAAAGGTTTTACTGTGATTTTCATATCCTTTTGTGGGCGCGAGCTAGTAAGCCTGATGGTGTAATATATGCTCAATGAAAACAATGATAAGCCCAATAAATGAAGCATACTCAGTGTAATATGGCTGACACATATGAGTGATATGAAATATAATATGCTATGGTCAACAAGCAAGGATGTGATCACTGATAGAATGATAGCAAATAGCCATGTAATGGCTTTCACTTGAAACATTAACATTATAACCATTGCAATATAGTATGCCTGACTCGAACTATATAAAATGATGTTACAAAGAATTGATGTCTTTCCATTGTATGCCTCAAAACATTAAAACATATAAGCTCGATACCAAAGTCATTATCATATACCTTATGAAAAATTCATAACGAATTAAGTTGTCTCACAAAGAAACCCAATTACCACATGTGATTTAGCACATTACAAATGTTGATCATGCAACCAAAACATTATGCATATAAAAAGCTCGAAACCATGTTGTTTTACAAGGACATTTCCATGTAAAGTATTTAGACAAATGATGATGCAATATCATATGCAAAATGTGGAGGATCTCAACCAAATAAACATATAGCGTGATTTGCAAGAAATCAACTTGGGCTTATAATATAAGTCACACTAAATGACCATACAAGATGTTTATGAACATTTCAACATTGATCATCAAAGTCACCTTATAACACCCGTGTAGAAACCATTGACATAATGATATTGCCAAGTAAAAAATGCCATGAGATATGTAATAGAAATATGCATAATCAACCTGAACCGATAAATGTATACCTTGCCAAAGTATATGCCAGAGTATGTATGCAAATGTGATCAATGCTCCAAGTGTTGCACACAAGTCTGAATGATCAGTACTATTATATAAACTGAATCAACTGCACTATCCAAAATAATTGAATGCCATAAAATTGAATATGTAGCAACTATGTGCAAACTAAATAATGATGCCAATTGGAATGCCAATAACAACCAAACCATTTTGAAAATGTTTTGACATCAAGGAAAAATTCCACAAAGAGAAAGTCAACACTAAAGACATACATATATCTTCAAGGATCTTGGATCTTTCTTTCTTGATTTGCTTGAATGATTGAAAACCTACAACAATATTAACCTTCACAAGGTAATATGAACACACATAAACTTTGACATGATGTTTGGATCTTGAATTATTGTAATAAATGACTAATGATGCTACTATTGAATGCTCTTGAAAATAATGCTTGATCATAAGCTCTCCAAATTGTGTTCTAGTTTCAAATGATGAAAAAACTAGGTATTTATAGGCATTTATTTAATTTATCAAAAATTAGATCCTAATAGTCGACATTTGCAAGTTCAATTTTGAATGTTAAATTGCCTCCAAAAACATATTTAAAAATGGGTCCTAGCTAAGGAAGGGGACCCATTTTCCCCCATATTTCCAGGGAATTCAGTTATCATATAGATGTATGTGATGATCTTACCTAAAATATATATGATCCTAAAAGGGATACTAGATTGACTAGCAGATATGGATGTTAGGGGATGATCATGTAGGAAAGTGAAACCTATCTTCGAGATGAGGGACGCCTTAACCTTAATGGATAATGGACATGTACAAGGATTATATGATAGTGTAAGTGATTATCTAACTTCTAGGATATGGATGTCTATGAATATGTTATGTGAATATGGATGCTATGATGATAGTATAAACCTAGGAGATAAATTTTTATGGAGATATCAACCTGATTACTAGATAGAAAAATAATGAATGTGTATAAGGATGTTGACATGTGTAAGCAATTGTACTTATTCAATAAATTAATTCATAATATTCTAAAACCTAAATATTGAAATCTAAAACACATGTACCATCTAGCCTAACTTTACACAAGATTGTACCAATTACTTCATACTCTTCTCAAATCTAAATGATTAAATCTAGGTGGATAATAGCTTTATAGAAGCAGGTGTACGAATAAGTGTGATAAATAAGAAAATTAGGTGAATGGATGAAATGATAAATGGATTAGTTCCAAGGGACTTCAACCTAACTTTACACATGATCGTGCCATTCTTCATGAACATATACCAATATATTTCTTATAATTGGGCCAATGAGCCAATTTTACAAATATACAATATAAGTTGTATGTGCAGTAAACTGTATTGATTACCCATAATAGTGTTGAACATGATCCTCCATTGCAATGCCATCAAAACCTATAAATTACATATTTTAGTTATTAAATTGATTTAAAATTAAACATTAAAAATTGTTAGAAAATCATTTCATAATTTATTTACCATCTCTAGCTTGCATTGCATCCATTGTTGTTGGTGTTTCATTAAGATCAATAGAAAATGGTAACCTATGTTGCCCAATGTTTTGTTAATCATATAAAGCTACAATGACGTGTATTTAATAAATTGACATAGATACAACATTAAGTCTGATAGTACAATATATACTTAATCAAAATAATATTAAAATTCTAAATTACCTGGAATGGTTTTTTGAAATGTTTGATCGGGTATAACATTAAGCATTGATGGTTGATTTTCACAAATTGTATCTACTATTTATTTGATTAATTATAGAAAATTGGGTAGAAATAGGAATTGGAAAATATCTCATTTAATGAATGAATACATTTAATAGTTAGAAAATTACCATCAATAATTTGCATTTCATTGGTTGTTGTGTGATTTAGATCAATAGAGAAGGGAAATCAACATTTTCTATTATTGTCTTGATTATCCAAACATACAATGAAATATTTTAAATGTGTGATGTAAGATCAATAACTATTGCTATGTAAAATATTAAAATGATTTTTAATAAATAAACTCACTATGTTGTTTTCTAATGATAACCCTTTCTTTTTGTAATGCTATGCTTGAACAATTAGAGACATTTTTTTCTTTTTATTCCTACCACCTATGGAGGGGAGCTAAAATTATTCATGCTCCTCAACTCTTTCATTCAAGTCTTGATGGATGAAATTTTCTCGTTGATGAATAAACTGGTGTTTATGTATTTTTCTTGGACTAAACCATGGTGATATTTTGTGGATCCTCCTCTAACATCTAAAAACCCAATGAAGAAACAATGGTATCTACATAATCTTCTATGGATCCTCCTCAAACATCTAATTTTACAACTTCTAGCAATAAATATGATACCAATTACACATCAACATATGATTTGAATGATTATGAAAAACTGACTTCCTCAAAAGAAATGGAATCCATTTATGAAAGAGGATATAAAATTATTTTGCAATTTATATATAATTACAAGGGATGTGGTATAAAGGAACAAGGTATTATGGTCCCTATAGAGTTTAAACACATAAGAAATAAAAAATGGCATTGGTTATTGTCCCTAAAAATCCACTAAAGCTTCATGAGGACCTTCACTTAATGTAAACACAATAACCCAAGAACCTCTTAAGGTACTGCTCAAATTGGTTCACCCTAAATGGACAAGTCAAACAATTAAAAACATGTCATTGGATATATTTCAAAATGATGAGTCTTTGGAATTTTTTTTAGGAATTTATGACAACTTTCCTACTCATCATCAAGATCGTGGAGTTCCCTATTGTCTAAACACTGAAGTATACTTTGGGAAAGAAGTTAGTTTATCAGATGATACAGTAGATTCTCAAGACATACCCCAAAATTTCCTTAATATTTTAGACCATAACTTACATTATTTGTATAGGTGATACTTTCAATGTCTCTTGAATAAACACATTAGAAGATAGAATGCAAGCAAGAACAAGGATTCCCCATGGAATCCATTAGCAAGGTTTGAAATAGGAAACAAAGGAAAAATGAGATAAAAGAACAATAAAGCAAGCTAAATCCTATTGAAAACAAATTCAAACTCTTGATCCCATGGGGGAATTGGTGCCAATTTGATGTGAAAATTGTCCCTTTCCCAATTCCTATGATGCAAGATTGATGTGTGATGAAGAGTGATCCACTTTGTTGATGCTTGATGAGTGCTCCAATAGAAAAATCTGCATGAACTCAATGATAATGAATGAAAATTTCTAATGATTTGAGCATAGTAAGTTTACTCAAATTGTGGATGATCAAATGAGGAGATGAGCTCTTCATTTATAGATGAGATTGATTAGAGAAGAGGAAAAAGGGATGAATGTGGGACTAAGAATCAACAAATAGCAAGGTGCCACTTGTCAACATGTGAATGGATGGAGGAATGAGCACATTTTGAAGAATGTGCAAAGATGGGGGGATTCAATTCAAAATATGGGTTGAAGGATGAGGTGAAAGGTGAAGTTAATGCCACATGGCTCAAGAAAAGGACATGCAAGATATTTTAAATGCTTTGTTGGAAGGGACAAGTCCTTTTGGGGGGAGATTTCAAATTTGAGGAATATTCCATCTTTGATGCCTTTTTTGAATGAAAATGGATGATTTATAAATCAATTAAATTGATTTTCATGTGCAAGTTGCAAAATCTAGAGGATTTGAGTGATTAGGAGATTAAATTACTCAAAGTTAATTAATTTAATGAAGGGGGTTAAATGATGCGACCTATTTGGCTTAAATTTGTGGATTTATTTAAATCAAATATGAGAGGAATGTGATAAGAGATTAATTAAATAAAATTCATGATTTATTTAATTTAAATGGATGATTGTTAGATTAAACTAAATAAGGTTTTAATTTATTTAATTTAATAGATAGACTTTAGAGATTTAATTAAATAAAATTGACTATTTAATTAAAAGGGGGATTACATAATTAATTAAATAAAATTGATTTATTTAATTAACATGAGATGATGACTTAATTAGATAAATGATTATTTATTTAATTAAGGGATGAATAGCGATGATAAGTTGAAGAGGCGATTCAGGACGAAATGATGTTAGTTAATCGGGATCAAGTGCATGAGATGAATCAGTATATTTTACGTGTCTATAGTTATAAAATTAGATAATCATATTCGAATGTGTACAAATTTTCATGACCTTAATAAAGCATATTTGAAAGATTATTTCCCTCTTTCAAACATAGACATGATTGTTGATTCAACCACGAGTCATGCTTTACTATCATTCATGGATGGATTTTCTAGATATAATCAAATTTTTATAGAGAAAAATATCAAAGAGTTATGACATTAATATTTCATGATTTTATACATAAAATTTTAGAGGATTATGTCAATTATATTTTGGGTAAATCTATATCACATCAGGATCATGCCAAAATACTTTATCAAATCTTTAAGTAGATTCATAAGTACAACATGCATTTGAATTCTTGAAAGTGTGTCTTTGATGTGGATAGCGGAAAACTATTAGGCTTTATAGTGTCACATCAAGGTATTGAGGTGAAAATGAAGAAAATTGATATATAATAAACATGTGACCTAAAAATATTTCTCAACTCTTTAGCTTACAAGGAAAGATTCAAGCTATTTGTTGCTTTATTGCATCATTGATGGGTCAAACTCTTCCCTTTACTCAATTTATTAAGAAAGAAACCCATTTTAAATAGAAAAAAGATTGTCAAAAATATTTTGCAAATAGTATTTATCTAATCCTCCTATTTTACAACTAGGCACATTAGGAAATCCCTTTATTCTTTACACTTTTGCTTCATCTAATGCTCTTGTTGCTTTATTGGTTCAACAAGATGTGAATGGTAAAGAACATCATATTTAGTACATTAGTCAAGCATTGATTGATTATGAAACACAATACATGAATATAGAAAAATAATGTTTGGATCTTGTGTTTTCTATGAATAAGTTGAGATATTATTTGTTAAGTGATGAAGTGCATGCTTTTATAAAGTTTGATCCATTGAAACATCTTTTCACCAAACCTAATTTATTAGGATGCTTAGCTAAATGGGTGATGTTGTTAATAAGTTTTATCTTAAGTTTATCTCTCAAAAGGGGACTAAGGGTCAAGTGTTGACTGATCATTTAGCTAAAGCTCCTTCACCATTAGCTTTACCAAACCAAGACTCATTTCCATTTCAACATGTTTTGACATTAGAGAAAAATGAAACATAGGATTTATACTTTGATGGTTCTAATTGTCAAACTAGATCTAATATTGGGGTTATATTAGTACCTTCTTTAGGTAATCCAATTCCCTTATCTTACAGTCTCAATTTCTTATGCACACATAACATCGTGAAATATGAAGCTCTTATTGCAAGTTTACATGTAGTTTTGTCTCTTAATATTCAACACCTTCATATATTTGGGGATTCTTAACTAATTATAAATTAAATTAATGGATCATATCAAGAAAAGCAAGATCAAATATCCCAATATCTAGTGACCTGGCATTAACTAAAATGTTTTTCCTCATATACTATTGATAATATTCTATGGAATGATAAGCGACATGTGGATGCAATGGCAAGAATTGCTTCCCTTATGATCATTCATCTACAAATTTTAAATTTACTATTTACAATCTCACATGACCATCACTAGCTAAGAAACTTAACGATGAAATAGTATGTCATGTAATTAAAGAAGATGAGTTATACTCCCACATAGTTCAATATTTGCATGGTGGTATTTTCCTTAGCCAACTAGGAAAAGTAATTAAGCTCGTATTCAAAATCTTGTAGCATGATATATTATTTTGGCTAATGTGTTATATCAAAGGTCATATAATGGTCTCCTTCTTTGTTGCCTCAGTCAATCAAAGATCCCTATTACCCTCATATAAGCCCATTCAGGTGCTTGTGGAGGAAAATTTGGCAGTTGATCTTTTGTTCAAAAGTTAATTCATATTGGGTATTATTGGAAAAATATGGAGCAATAATCCTTTTCCTTCATTAATAAATGTACTTATTTCTAACAACACAATAATTTGATTCATGCTTCTAGCCACAATTCCCAAGTTGTTATTTGGCCATTTTTTGTGTGGGATTAGATCTCATTAGCAAGTTTCTCCTCCTTTATCTTAAGAACATTCTTTTATTATTATGACTACATACTAATTCATGAAATGGGTTGAAGTAGTTCCACTTTGTTGGATGATGGTTGAATTTATTTGTCATTTTATATTGGATAACACTCTATCAAGATTTGGTCTTCCTTCTAATTTAATTTTGAACTATGGTACACCATTTAAGAAAAAGTATGTGAAGAAGTTCTTGGAAAATTTTCATGTACAAAATCATTTTTCTACACCTGAAACCTAGAAAAATGAAGTGGGGTGTTCTGATATTTTTTTGGAAGATAGAACTAGGGTTTAGGACCTTTCCACTTATTTTCCTTATGTTTCACTCAAGGAAACCTTAGAGATCTCAATCTAGGGATAAAATGAGAGAAAGAGATTTGAAATAAGGTTTTCTAGGGTATGACTAAAGGTATAAAGGGGGTTCACCACCAAGCTAGGGCTTGGAAAGACATGAAATGTAAATGATATGTAAAACCTAACTATGCAACCTAAAATATGAAACTGAAAATCAAAAGAATGGACTGAGAAAGGATAGAGGTGCACCTGGAAAATGAAGAAGCTTGGATTGAAGTTTGAAATGTTGGAAATACTACTTTTTGAAGCACATTGGGACTCATATGCCAATAGGGGTGATTTTGTCCCAATTTAGGGTTTCGAGCCAAAATTGAAATCTAGAATTGCCAAATCAGGATCTATAGAAAAATTCTAAAAATAGGTATGTTGGGACTCATACACCACAAGTGGCGATTTAGTCTCAATATTAGGCTAGCTCTAAAATTTTGATATCCTTTAGTGCTCTATTGTAACTTCCTTCCTATCAAATATTTGTTCTGAAACACTAAATTTAGCCCTATAGATGACTTTCTGTGATCTTGCAAACAAGGTAACAACTTTGAAAACTTTTCTCCAATATTTCTCTTCAATGGATCTTCAACCTATACCACTTAGATTTGCAATCATAGATCAAAGAGAGGGAAATTTTTTTTTTTTAGTGGATAGGAGTTTTCCTTGGTCAAACCCTGTTTCAGTAATCAAAGCTCGAAATGAAATCAAATGGAAAGAAGGAATGATGAATGAACAATATGTGATGTGGAAACTCACCAAACCCTTGAAAAAAAGGCTAAAAAATTATATGTAATGGCTAGCATGAATGTGGATCTTGACTCTTACTTGAATGCTATGGATCTTGACTTGAATGCTTGCTTGAATCATAAAATACCTACATCACAAATGTTAGCTCAAAAACAAACATGATGCATGATGAATTTGACATGATGCTTGATTCTTGAATGATGCTCCAAAATGATTGATAATCACTCTTTAATGCTCTTGTAATCATAAACTTGCTAGAATGGTTGATCTCAAAAAGTGCTAGATGACTTGTAAACTTGCTAGGATACTTGCTCATAAAAGTTGCTAAGAGAAAATATGTGAAATAACCTTGTCTTTATACTTGTTTATGCCAAATTTCTTGAAATTACAACACTACAATATGACAATTGATCTAGGAGAATAAAATCCCACCAATAATTGAATTCAAAATTAGGTCTAAGATAAGTGGGACTTGTATGCCAGTTGTGGCATATGAGTCCTAGTAGGCTAAGCTTGGGACACATTTTTCAAGAAAGGTTTAATTTTATGTTAAATTCAGATCTAGGCCCCAAAACCTAGGTGGGAGCCATACACCCAAGGTGGCATATGAGTCCCAAATCACTAAATCTAGGCCATACAATCCATAATCACTAATTTATGATTGGTCAATTGATATATGTCGGGATTATCCTTAGAAAGATGCATTAATTAAGGCTTGTGGATGCAAAATAGGACCAAATAAGACATAAAGAAGCCCAATTTTAGCAGGGAGGACCCAAACAAGTGTGAAAATGTAGAGGGATACATTTTCCTACACTACAACACCATATTATAATTAATCAAATGGAAAAGAAGAAGCAATTAAAAAAAAGATTGAACAAGTTTTCCAAAAATATTTTAACATGGTAAAGATTGGCATACTCAACTTTCTTATGCATTTTGGGCTTATTGCACAATTTTTTGTATTCCTACGCATAATACTTCATACAAAATTTTGTATGATACTGATGTTGTTATATCTTTTTACTAGAAATTCCTTCGCTACTAATTTCTCTCAATGGAATTATAGATGATCATTCTTATAGATAACAATGGATTCAACAACTTGAGATGCTTGATGAATAATGCATACATGTAGCCTATTACAAAGATATTCAATGCAAATACAATGAAGGTATTATCCATCATTCATTCAAGAAGGGTGACTTGGTGCTATATGAGAACCAACATAATATAAATGTTGCACTAGGAGAAAAGGGAAAATTTAGTTTGAATTATGGATCAGGAACATACAAAATTTCTATGATGGATGGTATGCCTCTTAAAGAACTATTAATGCTATGAATTTTTGTAGATTTTATTCATAACATCATCTTTGAATATCATGTTGTAATTTAAAGCATGTTGATTAGATTAAATAGATTTATATTTTAGTCTCACATTACTTCATTCATGAAAAACATTTGTGTGTCTTGGATTTTAGAGCAATTTTATTAAAATTTATTATTACTTGTTGGAATACTATTTAGTATTTTTTGTGAAATGTTAAATAGATCATTATAGAATATAAGTTTTTCAAATTAAATCATAGTTGCATCTAGTTTAACACATGTATGTACTTAGTTAAAAATTTAGTATTTAATTGAATAATTAAAAATTTAACTATTTAGTTAGATCACACCATTAATTTACATATATCAATTAGATCATTGTCGTATTTATTAAAATAATATTAATTCAATTTTTAATAGAACACATAATTGTATTCAATTTTCTGTATATGGAAATGCAATACATATTTTAAAAGATGACATGTACAATTAAGTAAACAAACCAAATAAAAGATGCTCATATATATATATATCATGGTGTTTATATACATAATCATATGACCACTCTAAAAAAAATGTGGTTTATCATACAAAGGCATATAATCATCTTGTAGGCCTATGGTTACTAGACCCCTCAAGGCCTGGTGGTGGTGGTCGACATGAGACAATAGATTCTAAGTAGATCATAGAGCCCCTACATGCTAGCACAACCTTGAGCTCACCTAGATAAGATTGATATTAGCCTCAACCACTATTGTGTGTTGTTGTTGGTACTAATTTCTCTCTTCGCTTGTTCCCTACTAAGTTCCTCCCTAGATATGTGTACATATCACTCTTAACAAGAGCTCAAACTCTCTATGCTCTTAGCTCCTCGTAGGTGACTCTCAAATCCTCATGCACATTTCTCAATCATGCTATAGGATAAAAACTCTTTACATAGCACTCTACACTATATGATGACCATTTATCAGCTCATACTGGATGATGTGGCTACATATCAAGAGCCATATTTGATATTAATCAACCCATAGGGTCAAGCTAATCTCGTATGCCAAATATAAAAAGAGAAAAAATAGAATAATATTAGATAACAACATGATGCAAATCATAGATAAAATTTAAATATAGAATTAGTAGACCATAAAGAAAAGTAATAACCATAACATATCATATAGCTTGGATCACTAGCTTGCAATTGGGGATCTTGACATGCAACTATGGTGGTTATGTCTGAACTCCCTAAGGGGGCTAGGGTCATAGTATTTTCCACTTTTCTAGTCTCTCTATGTTCATGGATAGGTGGTCTCTCAAGTGTAGAAGAATATGCTTTTGATACATGAGGATGAGATCTAGGTCTCTCCTTGGGGGAATCTATACTCTCCTCATACTCCTCTAGACCTCTTGTTATTTCTATAGTTGGCTACTCCTCTTCCTCATCATCATATCCTCCTACATCTCCATATTCATCCTCATCTTCATCCTCGTGCTCCTCTTAATGTCAAGGCGATGCCCTGAGATCACTAGTATGATTGTCCACATGAAAGACATGAGTTGGACATGTGGTGTCCCACCATCTGATGTATATAGTAGTTGATCCAATATCATCTCCATCAGTCATGCGATCATTTGAGTTACTCAATGGGATGCCAACAATGGTAGGATGAGTTATGTCTTGTGTCCTAGCATCGTTATGAGTCGACCTGAGATAAGTTGGTCAAGGGATGTGAACCCCTTGTGTGTGACCAAACTATCTCATCACTCAATCATAATATAAAGGCATCATAATATATTCATAGCATTCAACAAAGAAGCAGTCATGCTACATCCTTGCAAGTTTTCGAGATAAGCTTGTCTAGGGCTACAAAGTCCTATAAGGTCTCCAAACAATTTCTACAATGTCTAACTAATCAAATGTGATGCATTAGTATAATAGATATCCATATTTCCAAGGTCTCTTAAGAGGATAGAAAAATTCTCAAGGATATTTCCATGGTGCCAACATGAGATATCTCATGGGTCATGTGCAAGTGATGTTCTTGAATGCCCATACCTGAAGAAGTGGATAGATCATGAGACTATGCCTCATAATGAGTGTATCACCCAAGATCATAGTACATGTGTACTAGCATGCTTCGCCCCCAAGTGAACATGATCTATCACTCCATCGCTTGTATCATATGAACAAGGCTCCCATGTAGGTGTGCGCCTTTTCCATCTAGTGGAACTATTGACGCTATAATAATGATCATAATCCAATGAAGAACAAAAAAATTAACACATGCATGTAATAACCATGATAGATGGATCTATCCTTTATCATCCTATGGAAAATCATGGTTGGTACAGTAATCTTGATCAACTAAAATATCCTCCAAAGTCCTCCCCTCATCATGCCTCACAATCCTACCCCAAATGGGTAGTCAAAAAATATAGTATACTTCCTCCAAAGTGATTGGAATCTCTCCCATTGACAGATAGAATGTAAAGGTATTAGTATCCCTGTGCTCCATGAGTGCCATAAGCATAGTTTTGTGGTACCTCATGAATTGAGAGTAATGTGGCCTAATTGCAAAGAAGTGTGAAGAATTGGCCTCCTATGTGTTTCCACATGCATGGAGGGATTCATTAGCAAAAATAGGATTATCTATTAGCAATAAATTCAAAGATAAATCAACATCAAATATAAAATTAAATGTCCTAGAACATGATTTCTAGTCAGGGGCACCCATGCTAGTCAGGGGTGCCCATGTTGGTCTAGGATGCCCATTCTAGTCAAGGGCATCCTCAAGATGCCAATGTTAGTCAAGAGTGCCCAATTTTCTAAAACCCATTAAATGTCCTGAAAATAGATCTCCTACATACAGGGAAAGTGAAAATGCAACTCATCTCTTATGTTGGTGTACCTTGTGTGATTCACTCCCTTAGAGCCTCGAGCCTTGGTGTGTGATACAATCATTGTTGCAAAAAAAATTCTCATAGGATGATGGGATTATCTCTCTCAATGCTATCAAAGTGAAAATAAATAGAAAAAATGTAAAAACTTAAATAATTATAGCTAAATGTAGTAAACTATTACTCATACCATGTTATCTTAAAATCAATATAACTTAGGTTTTTGAACTTTGATTTCTATGTCATATATTGTGTTAGAATTGTGGTTCCATCCTCATTCATTTTGTTCAGTTGTTGGTACTTGGTGTTATGTTTGTATATCCCTACCATGATTTTTTTTTATCAAAACCCAAACCAATTTGATGTGGTGAGATTGCTACCCTATTTCCAACTCCATAAAGCAAGTAGAATCAAGGGTAATATCTACCCTTTAAATTATTTCGCCTTAGATGTATTGAACTAACACATTTTTTTTATGTGTAGGATAGTTTTTAAATTTATAACAAATTTATTTTGCAAGATGTGGTTCTTAATTTGCTATGGTTTTACAAATTACTATGTTGGGGGATACATTCTCTCATTTGGTGAATGTTTTACATTCTCTATAGTATCCTTTTGGGTATCCTTCTATGATATGATTTACTTTTAGTACTATAGCTTGCATATGCATGCAATGTCATATGGGTACTAAAGTGGGGGAAAAATGTAGCATCTAGAATTGTACTCCCTTTAAGGTGAAAGTACAAATTCAAGCTCTATTTTGAACTTGCTTTAGTAGCCTATCCATCAATGCATTTTAGAAATTCCTTAACCCTATTTTTTCCTATCAACCTATGAGAATATGTTTTTGATAATATAAGCAACATTTAAAGGGTGTTGTACACTTTACACAAAAATCCTGCAGGGCCAAAAAGGAACCAAGTTCAACAAAATAGGTGAATGTGTTAGTACTACCCTTGAAAGTGTTTTATCGATCAAATATCATCAAATTGACCCTAAAAAATGCTCATATGTTGGAGAATTCCTAATTTAATTAGACCTTAAACACACAATTTAAATTTCATTAAGTGCAAAAGAGTTGGACAAGGTCACCCAACACCCTAGTATAGGTATTTTTCCTGGAAATTTTAATTTCTCGTTTTTGTGGGTCTCTGATTTTAGATATGTAAATTCAAATTTGGGTATCAATAGTAAATTAATCTCAAAAATTAAAATTAAAAGAGTTGGCCCACACTTTAGTTTATTCCTATGTTCTACTAAATATAAACATGAATTATTTATTTTAAAATGAGAAAAGCAATTACAAATACAACATGAATTTTCCTAAATATATTCATTTTTACAAATTTACAAGGATAATTTCATAATTATTCAAGTTATCAAATTGATTGAAGTTTGATTCCAAGGGAAGGACATGATGGAGTCTAGGTGTTGGAGATAGCTTTGGCTTCTTTCAAGCACCTAATGACTTATTTTTAGAGTGTTTTCATCTTCAAAATTTGGTCTATTTGCTACCCTAAGCAAGGATTTATGTATTTAGATTTCCTAAGGGTATTTAACTTTTCTCTTGGATTGTCTTGTTCATGTCATTTAGGAATCCTTCTTTAACACATTTGAGTAGGATTTTTAGCATTTTAGCTCATTATAACCTTAGATGCACTTAAGGTTAAGAGAACACACATTTTATCAGTCAATCAATCAACTATTCATGGAGGTAGAAATAACAAAATGTGGGATTTACCTAGGAAAAATCCTATATAGCCATCCCCTTTCCCCTCTTTGTTGCAGTTTTTTAGGTTTATATCTAGAGGTGGAAAATTATAGAGAAGAATTATAGATTGTAGACTTGTGAGCTTCAAATTTGAAAGTTGCAGAGTTTGAAACCACTCTCATTCTATGGTTCCCAACACCCTTGTCTTATTTTAGCCTCAAATTTGTAGTACATGTGTG
This sequence comes from Sequoia sempervirens, assembly GCA_007258455.2. NCBI lineage: Eukaryota > Viridiplantae > Streptophyta > Pinopsida > Cupressales > Cupressaceae > Sequoia > Sequoia sempervirens. Next base: position 69,462 of record VDFB02220989.1, on the reverse strand, counting down.
CAAAATTTTACTCCCATGAGATCTATCTTTTGGTTATGGAATTTTAGTTTCATTTGTGCAAAAGAAATATATTTTCAGATTAGGTTGTATAGTTAAAATAAATCACTTAATTAATAATAACTTCAATCAATTTTGAAATAAAAAGAATAATCAAGCCCATGATAGATTGGCTCTCCCTCTAGGTTGTCAGCCAATCCCATACCCTTGTTGGTTTGGATTTTAATTTTGGTGTGAAGAAATATTTATCTTAGTGATATATACACTAGGTCTAGGATCTTTGTTTCCACACAACACTTATTACTCCAAAAAAAAAAAACATCTCCTAAAATATAATATTAAAAGTGCATTAAAATATTCAATTCACAATTGAAACTATAGATTCTTATATTGCACTCTTAACTTTTCGTTAAAAAATAATATTAAATGACCACTATACCACATACCTCAAACAAAGTGTATTTTTCATAGGAAGAACAAATAACTAATCATGCCTCTATCAAAATTTATTTATTTCTTTCTTTATAGAAAATCATAGGCAAACTGACAACCAAAAAATATTTCTCTTGATGTCATCATTGTCTTAAGAGTTATCTATGGATTCCAATTAACTATAACTCGTAGGACATGTCGATGTAGAAGAGAACAATAATAAATGCAAAACTATTAGTGAATGTGGATATACACCATATTATTCACTACTTGCAATATGAGCTCCCCAATTTTGTTCAACACTAATAGTAAAACCTTGGTCTTCCTTAAATGCCTAAGGAAATTTTTCCTCTAATGATAATTATTGTAAAAATACATATGAATCTATAGTTCTTGAAACAGTAGATCCAACCATGCTCCAATGATTCTAAACTATATTCCCCTTAACCAAAGATTCCTAAAACACCATATAAAATCCATGCAACATTTTGATTCTATTGAGAATGGAAGACCACAATACAAAACATTGTAATAATTTCCTTAAAATTTACCTCCCACAACCAATAGTTCTTCTACATTGCTTTATTGATTCACCTCTGTTATTACACAACCAACACACACAAATGAATGTATATTTTTGTAGATGTTGGTCATTGAATTCAAATGTGACATAGAAATATGTCAAGCTTTTCCTTCTTTGATAACTTCCTACTCTCCATTACCTCCAAATTTATCACACAAGAATAAGAATAAAATCGCACTAATACCCTATTGAACATTATGGTAGATAAAGCATGAAGAAAACAAAATCAAACCATTTTGACACACCAAAATATCACATAACAATATATGCTAATTTCTCCAAGATTATTTTCATTACATTGCTCAGTCTTTGGTCCAAGTATGGCTTGGTTTTTACATTTACCATGAATAACTTTCTAACTAACCATTATTTTATTTACTAATTATCAACTAACCTTTATTTCTAGATTAATATTAACATGCTAATTTATTTATTATTATTTAATCTATACTAACCTATATGCCTATCTAATGATGTAATAATTCCAATAATACACACAAGGGATTACTTTGATTCCCAAGATTACCTTGTGGCGTAAGGGAAGAGGATATAACCAATTGGACACACAAGTTTAACAAGAACTTTAATTCACTTTAAATAAAGAATGAAAATAATCAACATATGTCTAAAGTTGTTTCTTGGTTAGGAAAACAAATAAGACACCCATTAGTAGTGTTATATTATGAGCGGTCTTCAAATTAAAAAATCTACAATAGGAGGTTAAAAAATAACAAAAAAAATCCAAAGAGATCCCTACAATGATTATTCTTATCAAGACAAATCTTAAAGCATGATAAAATGGTTAGTTGGGAGAAAATGCATTGTTATAGAGTGCATATACTAGGAAAAGAATGGGAATATACTATTACATAGAGCACTTGCACTCAATGATTCAAAAAAAAAATTAAAACAAAAAAAAAAACTAAAATAAAGTGAAAAAGGTAAAATATAGTGCAAAAGTGTTGAAATGATAAGAAAACCTCTAGAAGGTGCATAAACCACTAATTAGTCTACCTATACCACTATATGTTTATGTGCACTATAGGGAAGGGTGCCTACATAAACTATTTTGGAAAACCCTAAGAGTGCATAGACCACAATAGGTGTGCATGCACCATGGGGTAGTGTGATGTGTCACTACATAAGGAACCTGCATCATGGGTGTGGGTTTAGGTTTTAAGGTTTGACTGAATATATATATTTGGGTAGAGTGCAAATGTTCCAAAGTGTAGAGAAAATATGCCACTACACAAAGCACCTACATCAAAATAAAAAAAATGATAAATCTTCATGAAAATATGAAAAAAATCATTCATACAACACTTTAAAAATTACCAAATTAGATTGGGGTGTGGTCCCATAGGATATGCAAAAATATTTATACAATATGCTAATATATAAAACTAAATAATAGGTGGGTGGATGGGTGGGTGCTACTCCATAATTACATGTGTGGAGTGGTTGACATGGTCGCAGGTGATGTTGTCTATGGGGAGTGTGAGGTGGCAGGAATATGGCTCAATTGTTGACATTCACACTAATGATTTGAAGTGTTTTCTCTAGGGGGTCTTGTCATGCATTTGAATGCATGCCTTATGACTTGTGGCATACATAGCTCTTTGGTATGATTTTTCAAAGCACTCATAATAGGGTGGTGAGGATGGATTATTAAGGTCTCCATGAGATGGAGTTTTGAAAGTTCTTGATTTCCTCACCACCAAGCTAGCATAAAATTTGGAAATCTCTCCTAAATTTGGTATGGTTAGGTTCATTCTGCACGTTTTGGAAAATGAATTGGGAACTTGTGACATGGATACTCTAATCTAGCTCCTTAGATCCAATCATCAAATGGCCTTTCTCAGCCTGATGACATCACTCTGACTGAGTCATATCATTTTTCACCCTGATTACCTCACATTTGTAGCAATAAAATGCATCACTGGAAGGGTTTCATGGTGGGTGTTGAAGGCTACAGGTTGGACACCAATATCTCTTCATGGGTTTTTGTGGGGCTACTAGATCTAAAAGTTTTGAAGGTAGAGGAAAAGGTGATAATGCAACGAGTATTCAGAAAGGACTTGTTGGTTGGGTTGGAGAAGACTCTAGCTATGACTTCCCTAGGTGTTGGAATTCCTTGTCTATACAATTTGGAGGTTCTAGTGGACCTAAACACGTTGGTTAAATTTTATCCCTTCCTAATGAATATTAGTGGCTTAGAGTTGGCTGAGCATCATTGACTAGCAAGGGCGAAGGTGGATTTCCTAAAGAAGAAATATTGCATGGTGGTAGTCCAAAATTTAGGATGGAAGTATGAATTTTGTGTCTTTGCTCAAAATAATGTTTGGTAAATGGTTTGGGTATTTGTTTTTTTGTTTGGTCGGGTGGGTGGACTAGTTAACAACTACTAGGGTGGTTGTATGTTCATAATGGATTTTTCCTTAGTAAGGTTCTATTATGGTCATAGTTTATTCTGGTATGAGTATAGTTGGTTTTGGATAATCAAACTTGCATGGTCATTTTGGGGGAAATTATTGTCTAGTTATCAATGGTGGTTTATCTTTACCCCACAATTTTGATATCAATATAATACACTATCTTACCTATAAAAAAAACCTAAATAATAGGAAACAATGCATTAAATGGTGTATTCATATTCCATATATAACTATAGCTTCCATTGAGTAAAGGAATAAAAGAATGTGACAAGAGGGTGACAAAATTCTCACCAAATAAACCTCATTGATCAAGTGATATGATCAAGATGGTTGATTGTAGTTGAGATGGAAGATGGTTTCCCAATCTAGCAATATAACCTTACCTTGCATCTAATTTGTATCCTTAAAAATGGAATGTGGAATGATTAATTATAGAATTTAGATGAGGTTGATGAATGGATGGAATTTGAATGTGTAATGGAGAGATAGGGTTGATCCATTTGTAAAATAGAATAAAAATTTACAAGCGACATCTTGTGATTAGTGCACATGATTAGGGAAAAGATTAGATAGATATTGAGGGTGGATATTTTATCTAATTTTATTGATGGTGAAGATTACACAAGGAATTTTTGGAGCCATGTGCACTTGGATCCTTGTGCAAGGTTGACTTTATTTATTTTAAACAAAGTGGTGGATGGATATATAAATTATTGATTAGTTTTAAACTAAACTTGATTTATTTATTCAACTAATGATAGGGATATTTTAAAAAGATTAAATAAATATTGTGTAGTTATTTAATTTATAGGGGAATGTTGGGGAAACAATTGATTTGATTAAGTAATATGATTTATTCAATTAAGATGAGAAATTTAGAAGAAAGGTTGAATTTTTAAATAATTAAATAATGATAATTTATTTAATGTTAGAAGAATGGTTAGATTTTTAATTTATATTTAATTAAAATTTATTTAATTTATTTTAGAAGGATGATTGAATTGCTTAATCAAATCAATAGTATTAATTTAATTAATGTTAGAAGTGGATTTGCAAGATAGTCCTGGTGTGACAATGACATATATGTTGAAAATTCATTTTAGGTGTCTATATTAGTGAACCATTGATTTTTGGCTCCTATGGACAACTCTTGCTCTTCTAGGGTTTTTCACCTAAAAGGAGAGAGATAGGAGCAAAAATGCTAATGGTTCATTTAAATTATGCAATGTGTGATGTTATCTAACCTAAATGAAGTTAATTAAATGCAATTGAATAATCTAAATGAATGAAAACAAATGCAAAACTAAGATTTACACTATGTTTGAAAACACATTGTCATATGCAAAAAGCATGAAAGAATGAAAAAAAATGCAAATTAACCTAAACAGAAAGTTGTTTCTTTGAATGTGTGCACCTGGAAAATTGTAGATGACTAGAAAAAAATATGGAAAACTGATGAAACTTGAATTTAGGCTGACTGGGACTCATTCACCACCTTGGGTGAATCAATCCCAAATCAGGACTTTTCTGCACAAAATCTATTTTTTGATAGTCGAGAACATGGATCTGAATCTGACTCAGTTTTGCACCTTAGGAGGGACTCATTTTCCAAGCATGCCAAATCTGTCCACCTTGGAATTTCTACAATTTCAAAATTTTGTTTTGCACCTTAACACCTGCACAACATTTTTTGATGGATACCCGATCTCAGATCTTAGAAAATTCCCGCAAAACAACTTCAAAATGTTTGTCTAATGGGGAATTTGCGTTGATCAAATTGCTAGTTGGGTAATTAAACCTTGAATAGAGAAAAATCTTAGTAAACCCTAGCCTTAGATGTGTTAAAGACTAGGAAGAGTTGAAATATAACAATGATCCTATTCTATTGCTCTAGAATAAGACATGCAAGAATGATCTATATGATGCAATATCTCAACCCTAGAAACCTTACAACACATGCAAAATAGGGATGAAATGACATGCAAATGATAAAAAAACAAGATGCAAAACTTAATATCAAGATAGAGTGAAAATGGAAGATGGAATCAATAGGAAATCAAGTCCTTAGGCATGATTTGGTGGCTAGTTGCACCTCTTCACCCTAGATTTCTTCATGATTCACCATAGGCATCCATCATCGACCCTTTACAATTTTGGATCTTGACAATAGAAGTTAGCATCAAGACCTACAAAAACCCTAGTTTGCTACCCTAAAACTTCAACTTTTTCTAATGAAACTTGTTGTGGAAGACTTAACTCTAAAAATTTCTCTTGAGAGATGATAAAAAGATGATAAAATATGTGTGAAATGACTTAAAATGAGTATTTATAAGAAACAACACCTTATTTTCCCATTAATTAGACCTAAGAGGCCGACATTTAGCAAAAATAATAGTTAAAATAATTAAATTTCCACTTAATTTTGAAATTTCCCTCAAAGGGGACTCATTCGCCACCCCTGGTGAATGGGTCCCAATAGAGGGGATTCATTCGCCCAAGGTGGTGAATGGGTCCCACTACTACTATTTGAAGGTGGGTTGTTGGGGTATGATGTAATTAAATTTTGTTTGTTGATTTTATGTTATTTCTTAGGTGAAATGGCCTCTAGATCAAAATTAATGGGTCTAAGGGGCCTATAAATATTGTTTTGAAGGGAAATGATGTGAAGGGATTGGAAAGTGGGTCTAATTATGCATGAAATTGTCTCTTTTATCAAGAGGGTTCAATTTTCTACAGAAAATTTAGCCCCCACTTTAGTGCCCATATGATTTTATGTGCATATGTAAGCTAAAGGACTTTAAATGATGCACCTTATTACATAAAAGGATACATATTCAAGAAGACGGGAGAATGAAGGCCCCAGTATAGTTATCTACACAACTATAGCATTAGGAACCACATCTTGCAACAGACATTTGTTAATTTCCCAAAATCCTTTTATCTAATCTTAGGAATCCAATTCGGGGGTGGATGTATGCCCCCCCTTGATTCTACTTGCTTTATGGAGGTGGAATGAAGGTAGCAATCTAGCCACATTGAACAAGAATCATCATATCATAGGGTATTTCCAAGTACCATGCCATATAACAATAGACAAATGATGATGTCAGGTGTGGAATCACGATTCTAATGCCTTAAACGATGTCAAAAATGGATTACCCTAGTGCTTGTTATGATGATTTTAAGGAGATATACTTTATGAATGCTTTAAGAGATAATAACCCTATGGTAATGCGTAAAAGTAAAAAGAGGTGAAAAGTGATTAAAGAAGGAGAAGAAAGTAATTTGCCTCTAATTATTAATTTTACCTTTGTGTAGCTTGAGAGTGACAAGTGAGAGAAGAATATGTTGAGTAGATGGATAACACACCTTCACGGTTGGATGATCTTAGTGAGCAGGTGGCATGCGACAAGCTGTATCATGAGGTGAGTCGATTCTATAACTTTCGCCATGTGATTTTATGATGATTTAATTATTTTTATGCATGGATAGGTTAATTTAGGGTTCTTGGAAAATTTTTCACAAAGTGTCCCCTTTTTTCGCAAAGTGTCCCATTTTTTTCGCAAAGTGTCCCTTTTGTTCGTAGTGTCCCATATCTTCGTAAAGTGTCACGTTTCTTTGCGAAGCGTCCCTATTTCTTTGCAAAATATCCTAAAAGGGTTTTAAAGTGTCTAGGACCATTAAAGAAGCACACTAGATTGATTTTAGCACACTTGCATGATTAAAATTATGAAAATTGAAGATATTGGATGAAATCTAGAGCATTTTGTGATGATTTTGATAGGTCCCCACCCAGTTATGACAACAGCTAGGGGGAAGATAGTTGACATTTTTTAGAGATCATGCACCAGTGCTATAAACGATAGAGGTAGAGCATTTACAGTCAGTGGGTATCTATTGGGCATATCTTATGCCACCCATTAGATACCATGATGCCATGATGATGGCTTTGTGCAAGCATTGGGATGCGGATACCTATACCTTTCATCTTCCCACCGAGGAAATGACTATCACACTCAAGGATGTACACCACATTCTCCGAGTTCCCATTCGAGGAGTGTGAGTGTATTTCCAAGGGGATCGGTCATTCCAGGAGAAGAAGAGAGATATGCAGTATTGTTTAGATGGACCTATACATGATGAGAGGGTTAGAGCACAGATTGAGCTTCCTATGCTATTATATTCATGAGCTCTTGTGGTTAGACGAATTATGATGCACATAGTGGCATTGTTTCTCAATCTAGATGGATGAGTGACACACTTGGATGGGGGACTGGTACACCTGATACGGGGATGTAAGGGAAAAGGACATTTTATGCTTGGGGTCACTGCATTCTAGCACATTTGTATTATGATCTTGGTTGGTTAGTATTTTGAGAGATCAACAGTATGGTCCATTGTACGCTTCTATAGGTGTTGTGCCTTGAGCATATCACATGTACCATGCCTGTCAGATACCCTTGTACAATAGCTACATGATACCCATGAGCATTTGGTTATCCTTTGTGACAGTTATGGTAGTATGGAGATTTACAATTTTGGAGGGTGAGATTCGACTGGCTAGAGGAAGACGAGATCCTATGGAAGGCCTATCTACTCACTTAATAGTGGCTAGACCGCACCAGACAGTTACGAAGGATGCAGATGGATAGGTATCTAGTAGGGAGGCATGACTATGTCGTACAACCATTCTATTATAGGCGAGTCATGCAACAATTTGGATAGGTGTAGAAACCATCGAGGGTATTCCCCTTCATTATACGATCAGTGCAAAGTGCCCGAAGGCCAGGTGACACTATTTGACTAATGATAGATCATGTGCGGGAGACTGATTCCAATGATTTATATCATGATCAACCACCAATCTTCGATGTTGATGATTATGGTAGCACAAATGAGCATGAGGAGTGGTGGCCATATGCACGACAAAATCCTATGTTCCCCATGGATTTTCCTCTAGGTGATGTACTGCTAGCAACAGATGAGGGTGATGAGCTAGAGGAGACAACATATGAGGTACGGTACAAGCCAACAAATATTTTTACAGATGTTATCAATGAGGAGTAGTAGTTCGAGGCCGATCTTGACTATGAAGACCAAGATGGAGGAGAGGATAATGAGGAGGAGGAGGAGGAGCCACCCCTGAGTGAGGGTGATGAGGTACCTATTGAGGATCGATACAAGCATGGAGAGTCATCACATACTTACAGGACTAGATCACGGGTAGTAGCTACAACATATATCAACACTCATAGTTAGAGAGAGGCTAGCACATCCTCCATGCCCCCCAGAGATGAGGAGGTTGAAATTCCTCATGCATCTAGAGACATTGGTAATGATATTTAATTTTACGCATGTCTTTTAGTGATTTATGCTTTATTTGTGTCTATATATATATATATCATGATGATGTGTTACTAATTATGTACATTGCCTATCTTATAGGAGCAACAAGAGACTGGTGATAGTTCTTTCATCAGGCTGCTATGGAGATAGTGCCCACATGCATCGAGGAGGAGATGGATCCTGACTACATGCCCCCACTGATCATGGAGGAGGAGATGGAGACACTCAGACCTTTCATGAGATTATGGGCAGCGTACGAGGGCATGATGAGATGACTCCATCAGGCTGAGAGTGCACTATAGTTAGCACAGACCTCAGTAGAGGTAGAGAGATTGTAGGCAGAGCTGGCACAAACACGAGCAAAGAGGGATTGGATGGTAGATGAGCAACTTATAGTCGTTGGTCGAGTACAAGGTCTAGAGTATGCACTGAGACTCAGGAGTTCACAGTCATGGTCACACATGACCGTCTCACGATGACCAAGGATTAGATCATGAGTGCTAGATCCTGAGGGGTCTAGCTCTCATAGACCACTATGACATTGTATATGATTTTGAGATGTACATAAGACTTTGATATATATATATATATAGACATTTGCACTTTTATTTTATGATGATGTATCTCTTCTATGTGAATGTTAAATGCTATGTGATTAATTAAATGACTTATGGTAAAATTATTTAATTAATGGCTTCGCGATTTAACAAAAGTGATGCGATCTAGTGTTAAAAAAAAATCAGTTTTAGCATAGATACAACATTGATAATGGAAAAAGAATATGCTAAATTAAATACTCTAATAAGGATTTAACTTAACACAATAGGAAGGTGAATAGTATGAAGCCTAAAGAAATTATAAAATGAGCTTAAATAATTACCTTACTGTTCAAGACAAACACCAATTTAGTTGTCAAGAACAGAGCAATGTGAAAGTTATGACACCAAATAACTTTAAACAACACCGCTATACCACTCATACTATTCAAAGGCATTAGAGATAATACCGACGCAAATGCGCGACATTCATGGGTTCCCTAAGGGCGTTCCATCAAGCTATGTTAAGAGATAAGCATCAGACCCATAATTGGTATCAACTTCATAAGGTCCCAACCAATTAGGGCTGAACTTATCTTTGTCTTCATTGTCAGTAGTAGCATTTTGTTGATTTTCAATAAGAACAAAATCACCCTTAGAAAATGATCGAGGGATAACATGAATGTTGTGTTTTCTTTGTAATTGTTTAATGTGAGCTTAGAGGTGTTCAAGATTGTTAATGCACTATTCATCAAACATCTCAAGTTGATGAAATCGTTGTTCTTTATAGGTGTCAGCATCAAAATGATCTTGGAGAGAAACTTACAAAGTAGGAATTTCTAACTCCAAGGGCATAATCACATCAGTACCATAAACAAGGCTATAAAGGGTATTTCTTGTGGATGATCAAACATTAGTTCTATAAGCCCAAAGTGCATAAGATAGTTGCGTATGCTAATCTTTATTATTGTTGCTGATAGTTTTCTTAAAAGGATATGTTAAAGAAGCTTATTAGTATTCTTAGCTTGTCCATTGGATTGCAAATAATACAGTGTAGAGAAACAATGTTGAATATTAAATGTTTCAAAAAAATTTGAACTTCGGTATTCTTAAATGGCATTCCATTGTATGAAAATCTTGTAGAAGGAAGCCCAAAGTGAGCAATTATGTGTTCCAAGATGAAACGAAAAATTGCTTCAGCAGTTATAGAATGAAGGGGAATAGATTCCACCCATTTTGTGAAATATTCTGTTGCAATTATAATAAACATATGTCCAATGGAAGGAGGTGAAATTTTTCCAATAAAATCCAACTCCCATATTGAAAAATGGCCAAATCAACACATTGGCACAAAGCTCAGCAGTAGGAGCATGAATCAAATTGCTATGCTCTTGAAATTTGTGACATTTTTTAACATAGGTGAAGCAATCCTTCTCCATATGTTGCCAATAATAACCCATACGAATAAGTTTTTGCACTAACGAATGTCCTCCAAATGACCTCCATAAGCACGAGCATGAGCTTGTTCGAGCACTAAAGGGATTTCAAAATCTTTAAGACAACGTAATAGGAGACCATTGAAAGATCTTCTATACAACACATTGGCAACGATTAAATATTTAGTTGTGAGTTTACATAAGCGTTTTCGAGTATTAATTGTGGTAGGTTCGGGAATGGTACCGTCTTTCAAGTAGTTGTATATTGTATCATACCATTCAAATGAATTATCATGAGTTATCACCAAAATGTCTTCTAACATAGTATCAATCAAAGGTTTGGTGATGGGTGCTGTCATAATAGTGGTTCACAATTCCTAAGAGGAACGAATTTTAGCTGAAATCACATATTTTTAGAAAATATAATGATTTAAACCTTAAAAAGTTCCATTTTAAGGATTCCAATTGAAGAGGGTTTGATCAAATCACCTTAGATCAAAACCCCTTGGATAGAACCTCACTAGTTTTAAACCATACCTATAAATGCGTCTCCTTTACACCTATCAAAATGCTGATAAAAATTTACTTTTGATTTAGCTTTTGGGGGATCAAATGAATTCATTTAAAATTTATTTCAAATGATTATGGTATTCCTCAGAACAAGCTATCCAATAAATATAATTTTAATATGTTTTGGTTTTGTTATTTATTTGTTTTTTAAGTTTTATTAAACATAGGTTTTTCATCGAAAATGAATTTCTTTGTTCTTCACATGTGGAAAAATAGAAGATTATAAAAAAAATTTTTTTTTTTGACATATACAAAAAGTTACGCGTTATATGGTCGCGTTGTGTCGAATTGTAATTTGTTTGACTTTGAAACTTGATTAAGGAAAAAATATTCAATAAAAAACTATCTAACCAAGTGGAAGCACTAGATATCAAGCTACAAATCTAAATTTGAAAGAATTATAATTTTATCCTTCATGGAAAAAAAGTTATGCGTTATAAGGTGTGCGTCACTTTTTAAAAATGTTGTTTTATGACAAAAATCAATTTTCGTGGGAGATGGAAAAAAAAGTGAAATTTGATTCCAAAAAATTTGAAAAAAATATTTTTAGAATCTACAGACAAAATTTGATGAGACTCTAGTTTACACCATCTTCAAATTCCTCACAGTTTAGCCGCTATAGGTGCCTGAATGTGAAGATTTAGTTAAAAATAATGATTTCAGTGTCTAGTTTGGCCAAAAATTGTAAACCACTATTATGGGATCACCCTGATGGGATGGATAATAAAGGTTTAATTAATGGAAGGATCGAGTGTGGATATGAGAGAAGCTGCACTCACCATTGCATCTACACATCATATATCTTTGCGTGGGATGTTATCAATGGTGAACGAGTCAAATTTTTCTAATATTCTCATTATAAGATCCTTGTATTTTAATAATTTGTCATGTTTAGTTTGATATGTTCCATTGATTTTTTTGATGACCAATTGTGAATCACCAAAGATCTTAATATTTTTAGCATGTAGAGATAAAGCAGCTTGCAAATTGACGATCAATGCCTCATACTCAACTATATTATTTGTGCATAGGAGATTTAATCGATAATATAAGGGAATAGGTTTTCCATCAGGTAGAATTAGTATCACACCAAAACCAGAACCTATTCTACACTTAGATCTATTGAAAAATAACTCCCATGGTTTAATGTCAGCAGGTAAGACATGATCATCATGAAAGAAATCAAGAGTAGGTAAAGCCGAAGGTGAAGGAGCATCAGCTAAGTGATCGGTTAAGGCTTGGCCTTTGATTGCTTTTTGGGAAACATATTTAATGTCAAAATCAGTTAACAACATTACCCACTTAGCTAAGTGTCCTAAAAGATTGGTTTTGTTGAAAAGATATCTAAGAGGATCAAATTTTGTGACAACATGTACTTTAGCATTTAGTAAATAATGTCACAACTTACTAGTAGTGAATGCAAGAGCCAAACATTGTTTTTCAATTGGTGAATATCATGTCTCATAATCAATTAAGGTGTGGCTAATGTAATAAATAGGGTGTTCTTTACCATTATGATCTTGCTAAGCCAAAATTGTTGCAAGAGCATGGGCAGATGCGGCAATGTACAAGATAAACGGTCTATGCAGCACAACAGGTTGTAAAATAGGTGGAGTGGTGAAATATTCCTTTAGACTCTCAAAAACCTATTTATAATCCTCATCCTAATAAAAAGGGACTCCCTTTTTAAGGAGATGCATGAAAGGTAATGTATGATCAACTAAAGATGCAACGAAATGACATATAGCTTGAATTCGACCTAGTAACATGCACAACTGAGAAATATTCCTAGGAGTTGGCATGTTAATGATTGCATCAATTTTCTTTGTGTCCACCTCAATGCCTCTGTGAGATATGAAAAACCCCAAAATTTTACCACTATCTACGCCAAAGACACACTTTTTTGGATTTAATTGCATGTTGTAGTGTTTTATGCACTCAAAGATTTTACGAAGGACGTTCACATTGTCTTGTCATGTTAACGATTTAGTGTGGATATCATCGACATAATATTTTAATTTTTTTTTAATGTAATCATGAAATATTAATGTCATTGCATGTTGATAGATTGTGCCAACATTCATTAAATCGAAGGGCATCACAACCCAACAAAATGTTCTCCAAACAATTGTAAAGTCGGTTTTGTATTGATCTTGAGGATTAATAAGGATTTGATTATAACCAGAAAATGCATCCATGAATGACAACAAAGCATGTCCAGTAGTTGAATCCATGATTATGTCTATATTAGGAAGCAAAAAATCATCTTTTAAAGAGGCTTTATTCAAATCTCAAAAATCTATGCATATCCTAATATGATTATTGGGTTTTGCAACTGCGACAATGTCTGAGATCGAAGGAAAATAATCAATAGGTCTAATAAAGCCTACATCAAGAAGTTTCTCAAGTTCCTCTTTAACATGCAAGGCTCCATTAGGGTGCATTATGCAAATATTTTAACAGATGAGTTTAGCATTTGCAGCAAGGACAATGTTATGCATGACAATTTTTAGGTCAATTCGTGGCATATCAAAATATTTCCAAGCAAATTTTTTAGGAAAATAATGAAGTAAAGTGGTTGTATCTTCTTGTTCCTCATCATCAAGGCACTTCCAAATCTTAATAATGTTATCTTTATGATTAATTTCCATTATCACATGAATTGTATCTCCTAAAGGGAGTGCATTGGATTGAGGACTTTTAGATTCAGAAAAATCTTGAATGATATCACTTGCTTCTTGCTCGGTAACGTTCAAAGCATGGGTAATGTGTTTCATGTAAGTAAGCGAGGATGGGGTATCATAAATTCCAAACATTTGTTTCAAAGCCTCATCACTATCAACAAATGTCCATGAAGGCAGTAAGGTTATATCAAGCAAATCAAGATGTTAGATTGTGAGTTTGTGTTGTGGGTGACATGTTATAACGTTAATGTTTAAACATGGTTGTTGAGTAGCTTTGGTCATTTTAGAAAAAAGAATATCTCAATCCAGTTTTTGTTTCCTGTGTATTAGGCTCAATAGGGACACAAATACCTTGTTCATGTTTTCCACACCCTTTTCCAGTATAGCCTAATTGTTTTACAAATTTATAGCCTTTTCCATAAAGTCTTTCCATTTTGTGTGGGATAGGTAGGGATTGGTAATCTATGTCATCAAAATTGGTTGTGTACGTTGCATTGTCATTCATATTGTAGGAGATAGATGCTTGAGACGATTGTTTAGAATTTTGAGTGGACATAATTGTTGGTTGTTCTTGTTTCTCATCTTTATTTTATGTGAGGATATATTCGCCCATAAACGAGGGTATGAATTCTAAGGATCCCTAGTCGTCACCAAATAATTTAGATACCATCTTCGTATCGTTATGTTCAATTTCATAAGGGTCTATATTAGAGGTTGGAATTAATGTTTTCAAAGGACTTGTAACCCCTTTTTCAAGGTGCAAGCAACTTTCAAGCTCAAGATCTATTTCAATTTGATAAATGCAATTGTTATAGAAATATTTCATGAGATGATGAAGGGTTGAAGGCACTTCATTCATCTCATGAATCCATGGTTGGAATAAAAGAATATTATATAAAAGATTGTAAGGCATGGCATGGATAGGAGTTTGCAAAGTGGTGCAAGAGCACCTAGTGGAATTCATGCCTCCATGAGGCCATTTTGTAAATATTTGATTTACATGGTATTTGGGTCATGTCATAAGGTCATTTACACCATATTTAATATGTTTGATTCATTTAATAGGTTATTAGATGAGTATGAGTTCATATTGTCAAAACTTGTAAAAAATGTCAAAAGTCGTCAAAATGCAAAATTGGAAAATTGCAAAAATGTAAAAATAAGAAGATGAAGGGTCATATGAGGAAGTTAGAAAGTTTTAGGTGGTTTTTTAGGATTATAAATGGTTTAAATACCCTTGTGTGGTCAAATATTAGTGGAGAGGGATGTTAATAATGAAGAACCAATAATGAAGCCCTAATTTTATGCAAAATTTCTATGTTTTTTCTGATAAATCTGAGTTTCAAATCATTGTACGAAATACTATGGAAATATTTTCATGGAAAATTCATTTGGATTGGTTAAGCTATGAGTCTACAACATTCTCATTTTTTTCTCACTCAAATTCATGCAAATTTGAGTAAGTTATGGTGATTTTATTAATTGCAACTTTTCAGATTTTTCTGTTACAGTCGTGTTGCAGCAAATTGTACGGATAGTTACGACATCCAAATGAACTAAATATTATATTATTGGATAGAGGGATTAGTTAGCTTTCATTTGGAATTGGTTTCAGGTTTTTTCATGGAATATTAAGAAAGTTATGCTCATTTTGGTGAAAACAGTCAAGTTCTGATTTACACAGGGCAGCAAGCAATAAAAGTTGCATGTCTTTTATTTTAACCATTAGAAATTGGTAAAAATTTGTATGAAGGTCTGTTTTAAGGTTGTAAATGATTTACCATTGGTTTCATTTAATTTTGAGAAGATTTAGATGAGTCTTGTTAAGGAAAATAAGAACTAGTGATGAGTAATTGAACTATGATGATTTTGGTGTTTTGTTTGATGAAATTGAGATATTAGTGATTTTTCCTCGGCACTCTGCATCACAAAGTAGCCATCACAACCGTAATAGGTAAAGTAATTATCCCAAGCGGTTTCTTTGTTTTATTATCAAATCCTCAAATAGAGACAGAATCAAGTATTATTTGTGACCTATCAAATTTTAATCGATCAAGGAGACTCACACTACACACATTGAGGGCAGAACCATTATCTAAGAGAGTGAGTTTTATACCTATGTGATTGAATCGAGAAATTATCATAAAGGCATCATGTTGTTTATGCAACTCCAAAGGAGGGAGCTCATGTTGGTGAAAAGTAATGTCAAGATTGTTTTTTTGCCACATCATTCAGAGTGGAACTAGGAGGAATTGTGATTTGTTGTAGAGCAGTTTGAAGAATGTTGTTATGGTTTGGTGAGGTTTGAAGCAAATCCTAAAGGGAAATTTTGGCAGGAGTATTCTTTAATTGTTCAACAAGATCATACTCCTTTGTGTGTGGGCTATAGCAAGGAGCACTAGGTGGATTCGGTAAAGGTAAGGAAGGTGGAGGTGGTTGTGGCGGTTGTGGGTTGTTTCAGGGGTTATATGTATGAGCAACAGTATCATTACTAGATTGTTGTGATACATTGGTGTTAGGTGGGTAAAGGGTGTACCAGGGCCGGTTAGAGGGTGAAGTGGATGTGAGGGTGGGTAAAGGATAAGTTTAGGTTGAATTACATTAATGTCTTTGATGTTAGAGGTCTCACAACAAACCAAAGTGGATGAGTTGGATGAGATGAAGTCTTGAAGAGACTCATCTAGCAAATGAAAATCATCACTACTAAAAGGTTTAAGGGGTAAATGATCATCAACTCGTTTAGGATGTTCAAGAAAATCTCTAGAGGTGTTAAGGTTTGTTATCGTGAGTTGGTCACCACAAACCTTATTGGATGGATTATGCGAGATGAAGTCACATTGGAGGGCTTCATCTAACAAATCAAAGTCATCAAAATCAAAAGGTGTGAGGGGGCGTTTATCATTAAGGGGTTTAAGTTTCTCATTTGAAGTATTAGAGGATGAAGTGAGTGACAGAAAGTCCTAAAGGACCTCACCTAACTTATCAACATCATCACTACTAAGAGGCTTAGATGAGATGTTGTTCCTAACTTGAATCATGTGTTTGAAGGGATTGTTTTTGTTTCAGTTTTGGTGTTGTTATGTATCGATGAATCTGATCTAAAAGAACTAAGAATGAAAAAAAAGAAAGAAATTTTCAAAGATCTAAAACTAGCCATGAATGCCATGAAAATAAATGAACTTTATGCTAAGAAAACATAAATAATTGAACTGTAATAGAATGCTAATGAAAAATAATAGAAAGATGCAATGTAGGGAATTGAACTTTGGAAATGCTAATGCAAAATTGTAGAGGGATTGATTTTCCCTAGGTGGAAAATGAGCCCTAGGAGATTATTTTTTAAAGATTTTTCTAAGTTTTTTGTGTTTTCTGTAAAATTTCAAGTTTGTACAATGCAAATACAAAATGTAGATGTAGAGTTGGAATAATTGAATGAAATGCAATGATGGAAGCTAAAGAATGCTTTCACTAATGCAATATGTAAGAAACCTAAAGATGTAAAACAATGCAAGATTATGAAATAATGAGGATCTAAGATGCAATTAGAAATGTAAATCAGAATGGTGGCATGTTCAAGAGTCAGGTTCACCAAAATGAACTGTAGTATTTTGGCTCCTATGGACAACTCTTGCTCTTCTAGAGTTTTTCACCTAAAAGGAGAGATATAGGAGAAAAAATACTAATGGTTCATTCAAATTATGCAATGTGTGATGTTATCTAACCTAAATGAAGTTAACTAAATGCAATTGAATGATCTAAACGAATGAAAAACTAAGATTTACACTATGTTTGAAAACATGTCGTGATATGCAAAAAGTATGAAAAATGAACAAAAATGCAAATTAACCTAAACAAAAAGTTGTTTCTTAGAATGTGTGCACCTGGAAAACTATAGATGACTAAAAAAAAACTGGAAAATTGATGAAACTTTAATTTAGGATGACTAGGACTCATTCACCACCTTGGGTGAATTAGTCCCAAATCAGGACTTTTCTGCACATAATCTATTTTTTGATAGTTGGGAACCAAGATTTGAATCTGACTTAGTTTTGCACCTCAGGAGGGAATCATTCACCAAGCATGGTGAATTATTCCACCTTGGAATTTTTGCAACTTCAAAATTTTGTTCTGCACCTTGACACCTACACAACAATTTTTGACGGATACATGATCTCGAATCTTGAAAAATTCTTGCAAAATAGCTTAAAAATGTTTGTCTAATGGGGGTTTTCCTTGGTAAAACCCCTAGCTGGGTAATTAAACCTTGAATAGAGAAAAATCTAAGTAAACCCTAGCCTTAGATGTGTTAAAGACTAGGAAGAGTTGAAATATAACAATGATCCTATTCTATTGCTCTAGAATAAGACATGCAAGAATGATCTATATGATGCACGATCTCAACCCTAGAAACCTTACAACACATGAAAAATAGGGATGAAATGACATGCAAATGATAAAAAACAAGATGCAAACCTTAATCTCAAGATAGAGTGAAAATGGAAGATGGAATCAATAGGAAATCAAGTCCTTAGGCATGATTTGGTGGCTAGTTGCACCTCTTCACTCTAGATTTCTTCATGATTCACCATAGGAATCCATCATCAACCCTTTGCAATGTTGGATCTTAATAATAGAAGTGAGCTTCAAGACCTGCAAAAACCCTAGTTTGTTGCCCTAAAACTTCAACTTTTTCTAATGAAACTTGTTGTGGAAGACTTAACTCTAAGAATTTCTCTTGAGAGATGATAAAAAGATGATAAAAGATGTGTGAAATGACTTAAAATGAGTATTTATAAGGAATAAAACCTTATTTTCCCATTAATTAGACATAAGAGGCTGACATTTACCTGAAATAAAAGTTAATTTGATTAAATTCCCGCTTAATTTTGAATTTTCCCTCAAAGGAGACTTATTTGCCACCTTTGGCGAATGGGTCCCACTAGAGGGGATTCATTCACCCAAGGTGGAAAATGGGTCCCAATACTGATGTTTGAAGGTGGGTTGTCGAGGTATGATGTAATTAAATGTTGTTTCTTGGGTTTTATGTTATTTCTTAGGTGAAATAGGCCTCTAGATCAAAATTAATGGGTTTAAGGGGCCTAAAAATGTTGTTTTGAAGTGAAATGATGTGAAGGGACTCAAAAGTGGGTCTAATTATGCGTTAAATTGTCTCTTTTCTCAAGAGGGCCCAATTTTCTACTACATAATTAGTATCTACAAAAAAATGATTTAAAATTAAATTAAAAATATTCAAATTATCTGCAACAAAATCATCGTCTTTTATTTTCAAAGAACATAATTATCTTTTGAGATAAATTTGGTTGGTTAGAATTTTAGTTTAATAAATATCACCTATCCTCTTCCATAGTTTACATGTAGATGTCTCCTTAAAGGCATTCAAGAGGATAGAATCTACAAGGAACAATCAAATGGTTCTTTATTTTTTATGTTCAACTTTAAGCAATCTTCATTGGACATTATAGATGGCTTTGTATCATTTGTAACATATCTCCACTATTCTCTTTCTTGAAAAAGATCTTCTATCTTAATCTTCCAAATATTGTATTTGATACCATTGAATTTCTCGATATCCAGATAAAAGGTAAAGGCCATGATTTTCAATCCTTCAAAAATATGCAAGACCACATAAAGAAAATCCTTCAACACTTAACAAAGAGTTATCCCGTTATGTACATAACTTGTCTTTGATACCTGAGAAACAAGGTGAAAATATTGTAATAAAATCTTCTCAAAGTATATGCAAATCTAAAATTATTATTTTAATAATTTGATTACTATAAAAGATTATGTGTGTGAGCATAAATCAACTAAAAGAATAAAATCAACAAACATATAGTAATATAGGATTTATGTGGAGAAACCATTTTGGAAAAAATCTCCACCAAAGAAATATGACAAATATATATTAATCTTCAAATAATGGTGATACAATATCAACACGCTCCCTCTTCCCACTCTAACAATGTTATGATCCAACTATTATCTTGTATCTCCAATATATAGGCAAAGAGAGAGGCCAAAACCATAAATAGCTTAACTAAAACAATGGATACCAAAACCATGGTATCATGCAAAAATTCCCACTCCCACCTTGGATAATATTTTTTGAGTATAATAAATACAACTAGTGACTTCGCATGGATAGCACATGGTATTAATCAATGTCTTCAACTATAAAATGTAAGTGCAAAAGACATTTTTATCAATAACTCTCCAAAAATTCACATTCTCTAGTGTAGTGATCCATTATGGAGAAGTCAAATCATCTGGGTCCCACTTGCTATGACAAGATTAGACTCCACTCCTCACTCATAGCACCTAGAATTGTGAAATAATATTTAGTGAGTTCAAAATCAAATGTAACTGCCTTGGAATTGTTTCACCTCCCTCATGAATGCATATGACAATTAATATTACTATTCTATAAAAATCTAAAATTTACAAATTATTTTCCAATTAACCTTGGGTGTCCAAATACACCATCCAAGATTATTGGATACATAAAATACACATTTGATTCACAAGGTTAATGACACCTTAATCCTAACAGGAATGTGAAATCTCAAATGAAAGATGAATGATTATGCAAACATGTAAATAAAAGTTTAGATAGAGTAGGAATAAAGATAAAAGTGTGAAAATGTGTGTAAAGATGCATTTAAATCATAGAAGGAACCAAACTCAATACAAACATATTCCACATATCATTCTGTAACCTTAGCAAGACATTCTCTAAAAATAAACCCAAAACTAAATAAAAATTGACATGAATATACAAAACCCATCATTACGATAACGTATACCCTAAATGTGGAAGATCATGCTGATGTCCTAAGGGGAAGCACCCTTAAGGATAATTTTTTTCCTGTTGGTATGAATGAGATTGACTCATCCAAGATTATTGGTTTGACCCATTTAGATCAAGCTCCCCTTATGAGCTCTTTGTTTGGGCACAATTTCAAACCTCCTTGATTGGTGTGGCTCTTCTTTGTATGTGGACCCTCTTTGATGGCAAGGTGCTGGTTGACAGTTTTCTGTTGTGCTACGATGTATCTGTTGTTTCTCTACTTTTTGTGAGGGTTTTAAGTGCCTTTCAAAACCTGTTTCTGCTGTTTTGTTTCATTGACAAAGTTTGATACTTTGATGCTTGGTTGTGTTCTATTTCTTCGCTTTGTACAAGGATCTCCGTCCTTTCAAAACCCTACTTAACTTATAAAAAACATATAACCTAAATATTTTGAAAGATCTAATCTTGATATTCTTTTTCTCTAAGTGGAGACTAAGGTAATGTGATAAGTATTTTAATTAACTAAATTTGAAGATTTAAGTTAAAAACATTTGAGTATCAGAACTGTAGCGTGAACATGTATACATAAATCAAATTAATAGAAAATTGTTCTAATGGTGTGGAGAAATGGAAATACCTTCGGATTACCCTCGTCTTAGTGTGTACTGTGAATTATGGTCTCTTCCAATTGTGCTTGGGGAGATCCTGAAGCCTAGCCGTGTATCAAAAAATTAATGGAACAAAGCATTATAATTTGCTGACATAGATATAATCTTATCTATTCGGCCATGTTGAACTAATTTGCTGTGTAATTTGTCTCCATTTCAACGCTTTAAATTAACTCGCGTCACAGAATGATGGTGCATTAATTTCACTATCAAACAGTCCGCCTGTGAATTTGACGTCTGGCACTGTGATGAGATCTACTCAATTGACAGGATTGCCATCAATGTAATTGGCTTTAAATGTTATTTAAGCCCTGACATCATTAGTACTTGATGGATTCTCTAAGATCTGATTAAACCAGAAGCTGATATGTGCCATTATCACGCTTACTAACAGAAATGAAACCAGCATTTCATTCACTTTATATCACTAATATAAAGATAAAGCCAATAAGCAGGGGTAACTGAAAAAAGAATATTTATTAACTGAAATTCAAATTAATATGATTGGTCATATCTTAATGAGTTGGATTTGAGTTAAGTGAAAGGATCTAGGATATAGTCGCTGTCTCTATATCAATAACCATTAAAAAAATTCATATGTATTAATAGTCGTCTATTTGTATATCAGTAGTTAAATTTGATCGTTTAATTAGAGAAGTTGCACAATTTTATTGGTACAAGAGCATTTGTGCATCGGTATTGGTAAAAATATTTATTAGAGGAATATGTATTGGATCAGTTGTATAAATCTTTTGGTGGTTGCAATGCATAGTTTTTGGGGAATCTATGAAGAGGCATCGAACATCACTTCTAAATTACCACTTTTTTAACCTTTGTGCACATAACGAGTTTTGCATTCATCATAACTATCTAAAATTTGAAACAATAGCTTTAAGCTCTTAAGTAACACACAAATAAACCCCAAAAAACATGGAAATCTGATGTATCGTTTAGCAGCTTAGGGTGCACAAAGTTAGGGTGGGTAGCGACTAGATCATCTCTCTTAGAATAAGGGGAGAGGAGCAAGTGCTAGGTGAGAGGTGAATCATTAATAACTATGATCAAATATGCATCTTAATAGACAATACATACAAAATAGAGGTAAAATCTACTATTTAATTATCAATTTTGATATATATAAAATATATTTTATAAGTGGACATATTAGATATATAGTATATTTTAAATATATATGTTTGTATCAGTTATTTGAGGATTTTTTTGTAACATCTTTAAGGCTTTGTAAATCCATGTTAAAAAAGAGCTCTAATGTTGGAGTAAAATGTTTATTGCATTTGATCATTTATTAATTTTGAAATTTATCATGACCAAGAATATTGAATGAGATGAATTGAAGGTAGAATATTGATAGGGACTAATGAGTTGCATTCAATTTGTATATTCTTTTGATGATGTGTTTATATTATCATTTATAAAATAGTGTTACACATATTCACAAAAACAAGTGGGTGGAAATAGTCACACCCCAAAAGTCTAAACAAAGCTACAATCTAGATTATAAAATAACATAGCAATATGCTACTAAGTGATGAGAGTAAGATAAATTGGAGGAGACAAGTCTTAGTCATCCAATTTATGTCATACATTAGGAGGGTGTGAAGTGTCCAAAGGAGGGTCCTATGCACCATTAGCATCTTTAACATTATCATCTTATTTATCTTTAGTAGTAGCATGACTAGGAAAAATAACAAGAGTCATTCAAAGAACTTGTCAACATCTAGCCACCTTATATTCCCACCAACAATAAGTGGTGGAGAAATAAAGTGATAGTTAGTTGGTCATAATCAACCTTACTAAGCACAATCTCTTTTTACAAGAGACAAAGAGACCCAAGAAAGAGTATGTTGGTTTTCATGATTTGATTGGATGTTTTCTCAATAATGCCCACAAGGTGGAGAGAAACCTAGATGCTAGAGGTGGGAGTTAGAGGAAGCCTAACAACAACATAAGGTACACTACACCAGTGATTCAAAAAAACTTGTATGTGAGAAATATCGAGTGCAACTTTATTCTATTGCACTTGAATCTACATAAACACATTAGAACACATTATAGATTTAGCATAAATCAAGAAATTGTGATCAATAATATAGCTAGAGAAAATAATAGAATTTCTATCTTTCCAAATGTCAAAATTTCCACCCTAAGAATATGCCAAATGCGAGCTTATCTAGAAGAGATTCTAAGCCAACCCCCTAATAACACCATATGCCAAGAGAAAGGACTAGGCCTAAAAGGCTTGAAGAAAGCATGAATCCAGATCCAAGCAACTTGAGCTTTGAGATGGAACTAGAAGAGATGTTTGAGAGACTTCTGATGAGCACAGAAAGGACATGAAGGATCTTAAATCCCAAAGTTGGCTAGCCTAGAACCAATGAGAAGGCCTTGGAAAAGAATAGACTAGGAAAAATGAGAAAGCTCTATCTCAAGAATAGCTAACCAAATGGTGTGAAATAGATGCTACCATTTACTAATAAAAAATATTGCAAGAGTTGTCTCTTATTCAAAGCAAGGACCATAGGAAAATGAGACAAAATCCAAGAGTAGCCTTTATAAGGTTTGTAATCCTAAAATGTTATATTAGGATACCATTGAAATCCCTCCACTAAGGTTAGCAAGACTAAAATCCAATTTTTTCAACCTTACTAGTAAGGATGGCTTCAATAATAGTTTTTAAAGTTTCATTATCCTATTGGAAAGGTTATACTTAAATTCCTTGACTTCATTATAGGATAAAATATTCTTGGTAACTTTAATTTTTTTTTGAGGTTTTTGAACCCATTTTGAAAAACCTCAAAACACAAATCTAAGGAGTCTTAGCAAGAGAAATATTTTGATACTAAAAAATAGGATAGCATCAAATCATTTATTGCTTAAGAGAGAGACCATTATGAAAACTAGTCATTCCAAAGAAGCCATGGCCTCATAGATTCTCAAGCTCACCAAATTATTTTCATCAAAAAAGTGGCTTGGACTTGAATAGGCTATTTCATTATACAGAGGGTGTGAAGACCAATCCCCTTCTAGATTGGTCTCTTAGTAGGGTGAATGAAAAAAATGTAGTAATGAACCAAAAAAAATCAAGCCTCATTACCATGTATTGAATGAATGATTCATTTGGCATATAGATCCAAACCTTGACACAATTGAGTGGAAATTAGCCCAAACCACTTGAATTATGAGGGAAACAATAGTAATCCAAAGCTACTCAATGAATTTACCTCTATGATTCTTAGAGGAGGCCTAAATAAAATGTCTAAGAAGCATTTTTACTTCAAATGAGAGGATTTAGAAGGCACCCAACAAGAAAAATAATAAATAAGAGTGGGTAGAAGAATATTAGAATAGATCTAAAACTTCCTTTCCAAATTCAAAGGTTTAGTAACACAATATGTTGGCTTCTTGTCAATTCTAGAAAGTACAAATACTTGGGGTTTACTAACTATGATAATTCTCACCTCATGAAATATATCGGGCACAAATTTTTGGGTTCACTTGTTTAGAGGATCCATTGTCCAAAGCTATCAAACCTTCAACAATACTAAAAACTATTAGGTTGATTTAGTTTTTGGTTATATAAAGGGAAACCTAAAAAAACCTACAATTAATGTAGCAAAATAATATTTTTCATATGCCAAAAGCATAACATGACATCAAGGTAGCAATAGACCTCAAAGAAAGACACAAATCCTAGCATAATTTACTTTTGCTTCCCACACTATATTTTTCCTTTTTAAATACATTCTCCTTTTTTAATTTTATTGACTATATTGTGAATTGTTATAATTATTAGACTATATGTTAAAATGAAACTATTTGAAAACATTTACCGAGGATCTTATATAAAAAAAATGATCATTAACAATATATTTTTTGAGTGCATCAATAAAAGTAGTCATTGATAGGTTTTGGTAGGTTCAACATAATTTTCAATAAATTATAAGCAAAATATTATAGATGAAAATTTATTTATTCTTCAAAGATATAAATAAAATTAATAAATAACATTCACTTGATAATTTATATTTTCAAATAATTTTATATAATTATCTAATTTTCTCTTTGATAATTTTTACAATTTATTTTCATTTTATACAAATTTATTATATTATAAATATATTCTAAAATTTCCTAAACAATATCATTTCATAAAACAATTTAAACACATATTTCCATACAAAAAACATATAAAAAATTCATAGAGAAAAATAATCAACCCAAAACCTACCTATGAGGCTTGGCACTTGGAAGCTTAGGCATGAGACTTATGTAAATGAAAATTACAAAGTGTGTGATCCTTAAATTGGTGTTTTTATTATAACTCCTAAGTGTTGCTATTAGCTTTCATTTTTTGAATTACCTTGGGCTTGTGTAAAAAAATCTACATTTAATTGTCACTTATTGTGTTTAGTGGGTTAATTAGCCAATGTTACTGTAATGGGCTTGTGGTGAGACTTGAGAATTAAATTCAATAGTCTAGTAGTTAATATGACATGAATACCTAGTTTTTGTATGCTTAAGCATAGCCAAAGTGGCCATTATATCCCCCTTGACATTATATCCATGAGTCAGTAAATAGGATTCCATCCTAGTTAATTATGAATTAAAAAATTGGTATTCAACAAAGTTGAAGTTCATACAAAGATAATTGCACTTACAAAAGGTAACTCAAATATCATAAGTTGGCAACTTTAGAATTTATTATTGTAGTGTCGAAAAATGTCATCGGTGATATTTTCACACTTGTTTAGGCCCTCCTTATAAAATTGAGCTTAATGTTGCCTTGAATTAGTGTTGTAATGTGTTTAAGACACTCACATTAGGTCTTGGGCCCTTGTGAACTAAATAAACCTAATCCTATCTTATGGGTATGTGCAGGATCATCATGGAAAAAATAGGCCCTTAAGTGGCAAAAAATTCAGAAAAATCATAGTTAGGCAACTTGATATAAAAATTTGAATAAGTTATCTATATTATTTCAAAAATATGTTAGAATAGAATATGTAGCAAATTGAATGTCGTTTCTAAAATACTAGGTTTATTTTAAAAAAGAAAATCTATTTGGAAAATTTGGAATTTCAATACAGTATTACTTAAATTTCAAGGGAAAAATAAGAAGTAGGTGTTTGTCTAACCACCCTAACCACAATAAAATGATATTTTTTTTATAAGATTTTAGATATGAGTAGAGGACTCATGTCTTGATGTGATGCATATTTTTTGTAATTTTTTTTCCAAGTAAATAATTAATTATGAATTTTTTTCATTACAACTTTTAAAAATATAAAACTCATATGACTAACCACCTTAACTTGGTCAAAACTTCATGAAACTCATTTTTTTTTTTAATCCTACAGTATGCAAAGCATAGAATGTGATGCATCTTTTAGATTCAAAAAATTTGATACCGTTTGAAAGCTATAGATGTTTTTCAATTAGCTTATCGATTAGGACTTTAGTTGTAATTCAAATAGAAAATGAATAATAATTATTTATTAGATTCAAAGTAAAGCATAATTTATATTGGTGGAAAGCTGAGAATCTCCTTTACAAACCATTTTGTTTCATCAATTTTGGGTAAAAAGTCGACCATATACCCTACACATACCCATCATATCACCATTTTCTGGCCCATTTTGATCCTGCACATACCCTTATTTAGGGTGTTGTAAAGTGTTGTAATACACTTTCACACTTTTCTAGGGTTTTTATTAATAATTGGGCTTCTTTATGCTTTAATTGGCCTTATTTTGCATCCACAAGCCTCATTTAATGCATCTTTTTGAGGATGATCCATACACAAATCAACGTCTAATCATAATTCAAGTGTTTTTAGGTTGTGTGGCCTAGATTTGTTGGTATGAGACTCATACACCACCTTGGGCGTATGAGTCCCACCTAGGGTTTTGGGTCCTAATCTTTATTTAACACCTTTTTAAGAATTTTTGAATTTGGTCCCATAAATTATGCCTAATGGGACTCATACACCACTTCTGGCATATGAGTCCTGTGTGGCTCAAAATCAAAATTAATTCAAATTCTTGGTGGGATTTTATTCTCCTAGATCTAATGTTGACTTGTAGTGTTAAAATTTTAGGAATTTTTGCATAATTAAGTATAAATACAAGTTTCTTTCACTCAAATGTTTACACCTGACAAGTTGAATGAGCATTCTTATAGCAAGTTTTAGTTCACAAGAGCATTCAAGATTCTTCAAGGGTAGATTATCAAGCATTTTAGAGCATTATTCAAGCATCAAGCATCATGTCAAAGTCTCCATGCATCATATTTGTTTTTGAGCTAACAATTCTGATGTAGGGTTTTATAATTCAAACTAGCATTTCATTCAAGATCTATCCTATTCAAGCAAGAGTCAAGATCTACAGAGCCATCTCATACATGTTTGCAACCTCTTATTGCTAGGGTTTGGTGAGTTGCAACATCATATTTTGTTCATTCATCATTCTCCATTCCTATTTCATTCCATTTAAGGGTTTGATTATCAAAATGGGGCTTGACAAGGGAAAACCCCTATCCACTAACAAAACAACAATTTTTCCTCTCACTAGTGTATGATTTGTAGGTCTAAGTTGAAGAAATTTTGAAGAGCAAATTTGGAGAAAGTTGTCAAAGTGTTCAAATTTGTCAAAGTTGTTAGCTTGCATTGGAGATCCTTGAAAGACTTCTACAGGTTGCAAATTAGGGTTTCAGATCTAGAAATCAATTAGGGAGTGCAACACACAAACCTTGAGGACTAGATTCAGACTTTGAAGCTTTAGAAAACCCTAATTATATTGATACACTAGTTTTGGTGTATGAGTCCTAATTTAGGTCATTTTCTAAGTTTTGCAAATTTAGACACCTATTTGCTAATTCCAGTTTTTACATAGAAGCCTAGATTTGGGACTAAATTTCCCAAACTGTAGTACCCCTCCATTCTCACCATGGATGTGCAGGTAGTCGGCCTTGGAACTCAGAGATGAAGGTGAAATAATAGGGATATTTAAAGGTATTTGCAAATGATGTTAAGCAGTTGATCTTTTTTACGATGCAATATATGATGTTAGATGCATTGTTATGATGAACATGTGATTATTTTATCATGACCATGATGTGATTATCATTTTTTTTTTAATGAGTTGATGTGGTTACTTGTGTGATGTCTTTGGGTGAAAGGGACAGTGTCGCATTACTCACTTGTGAGTACCCTGCTACGCTATGATTTCTTTTCATGGTGTGTCTGATTGTATGTTTATGTATAAGCTTGACCGTTTTGTGTGTTGTAGGTTGTAGGTACTAGGCATCAACCCCACCTGAATTGACAGGTTTGAGTGTGCCTTAAACCCAATGAAAGTTGTTGAACGGAGATAGCATTTGATCCCCTACCCTTGCCATCATCCTTGAAAAGGATGAGTACCTAGTCGGTTACCCTATCAACATTGTTTGTTGTTTGCGGTCAGTTGGTCTTGTTTTTTACCTTGTTTATGCTTAGGTAATTGTTATTTATATTTGGTTGTTTAATTTAGATTTTCTTAATAAATGTTGCTTTGACTAATTGATGTATTAAATAAATTATTTAGTAAAAACATGTTGATAAATAGATATAAAAGTCCTTGGTTAATTAATTATTTAAATCAAATTATTAAGTTAAGAAGTATTTTGATAACTAAATATAAATATATTTATTAATAATGATGGTTTATAATAAATTAAAAGTATGGTAAAATATTGTAATATAGAATAAAATATTAAAACAGAATGCGATAATGGATAAACAACAAAAAATAATTAAAAAAAATAGAAAAAGATTTCTTTGAGCACATGTGTGACTTAGAATTGATTGTCAAAAGGAAACTTGCTATTGTTGTGAGATTTTTATCTGATTTTTGTTTTCGGAAATAAAATAGCTTTTCTTTTTGTGAATAATTATAATTTCAAGGAGATTCATTATTATGAATTGTTTGGGGTGGTTTTTCCCGAAGGGAAGTAATATTATTGTCTGCAAGAAAATTCATGTGAAAATAATTGCATGCTATTGTTTGATGCTGGAAAATTGACTGGGGTTTGGTAAGATTCGATTTGCAAGCTGTAAATTTTTTCTGCTTGGCACCGAATCTTCAGTCTAGTCAAGCGTTGGATCGAGGTAGGCTTGATCTTTTGTTGTTTCCCTGTAAGTCTGATCAATGCGATTGTTCTCTTTCTCTTTTTTTTGAAAACGAATAACTCATTGTTCTATTCTGCTAGTAACCCAAGAGATTTATTTATCTATCTTCTTATTTCTGAATGTAAAACATTGAAGTTGTATTTGAATATATCATTTGTGTGCCGCTTCTATCATCTTTAATTTGTTGCCTTGCAGCCCATCTCTTGTGTGTTGGGATGTGTTTTCCATGCCTAGTATTTGATTCTCTACATTTTCACAAAGCATTCGATTTAAATTTTCAAAAAAATTGATATGAATTTTCCATTGCTTGCAATTAGCCTTTCATTTTTTTGAGGTTGTGCCTCTTCCTTGCATCTGATACAATTCACCTTAGTATTGTGCAAGTCTTTTTTTCAAACTCTTCCATTTAGCACCACCAATATTCTCCACAAGAATATCGTACTTGTTTAAATGCAGTGATTTCTCTTGCAACAATTTCTCATCTCTCATAATAATTTCTCTTGCAACAATCTTGGAGATGAATTTAGATGCAGTGATTTCTTTTGTTTCTAGCATAGTTCCTTCCACTCTTGCATGTCGTCTCCCTCTCTCCCTTTGGTCGCTGCCTTTTGTAGCCTTGATGATAGTTGGAAACAAATTCGTTTACATCTCTCTTTGGTTATATTCTATTTAGTTTATGAATGGTGTTGATTGCATTTGTATGGAAATTTCATTTTCCTAAGTACTTTTATGGCCATCGATTGATTTTCCATGTTGGTCGTTGTTTATTTGTGCCTGAAGTTAGATTCTTATGTATTCTAATTTCATTTTTTTTTTTATTATTCTTAAATAGCATTTGATTTTATATCCTTAGCTTTCAATTTCATAGCTGGAATTTGATTCTTGTTTAAATGGCATTTGATTATATATATATATATATATATATATATATATATATATGGGTATATATTTATATATGTATATGTATAATTGAGTATATATTTATGTGTTAGAAAAAAATATAATTTCAGCCTTTAGGAATTATTTGATTATGGAAGTTAATTGAATTGGAAAATTAAATAGAAAGAAACAAAATTGATTTAATTATCTTTGGATAATTGAAGGATTTAATTAAGTTAATAAGTTAGTTGGTCTAATTAAATGTTGATTTCTTTTGTTATCATTAATGGTTGAATTCATGGTTGTAATGTTTATTTGTTTCCTTGCATAGAAAGAGGTGTTGAATTAGTGGAAATATTTTGGAATGGAAAGTAAGAGTTTTAGAATTATTGTAGGTATCTAAAAGTGCAAAGAAATAGAAAAAGAAGTGTGGAGTTAGAAAAGAGATTATGATAAGTAGAAATATTTTACATGTTTTATTATTATTATTATTATTTAAGTTACTTAGTCATGTCAAATTATTTTAAAGTTTAATTCTTATATGGGAAAAGAATATTTTTGCCTTCATAAATAATTGATTATGTTAGATAAATAAATTGGGAAATTAAATAAGGGAAAATTGATTTATTTATATTTATATAATTGGAAGATTGCTAAATGATAAAGTTTGTTTCTTATCTTTGTTAATTGTGAACATTGATTTCTTTTATATATGCTTAATAGTCAAATTGAGGTCCACCATGTATTTTATGATTGCATTATGAGACTTATTTTCTTATTTTGAATAATGGGTTATTTAGTGAAATTAAGGTGATTTTGTGTTATTGTTAAAGTGGGAGTCACTGGGTAAGTTGTCAAGGTTTACTTCTAGAGGTCTATGCCTTTGAAAGTGGTTGGTAATGTGGTTGAGTTGCATGCAAGAGGGTCTATTCCTTGAATTGTTTATACTTTCTTGTGATTGAGATATGTGAGCGAGATGGTCAATGCCTTTCTCTAAGCGTGAGCTTCATGTGATGGTTTTTTCCTTTCTTGTTGCATAGAGTCTACTAGTTGCATGTAGGGTGAGTGGCTCTCAATGGGGGGTCAGAACCCAAAGTGGTGTCTAGGGTAACCCATTTGGGAGTTTCTTAATACAAAGATAACCTTAATAATGAAATAGGGGGATGGGTATAACTCACATTAATTAAGATAATGTATACTTCACTCATGGCTTAAGTGCTCGTTTAGGCTTGAGATGAGATGGGAAGGCCTGGAATGGCAAAATCAATGGCCTTGTCCTCATGAAAGGTACGTTGAATTCACATGAGTTTGTGTGGGGGCTAAGGATTGAGAGAGGTCAATAAGGTAACCCAAGATGGGGATCAGGGCCTAGGAAGATCTGCATGGGTAACCCATATCAAGTTATGTGATGACACTCTTCCCTATTGTATTCTAACATTTCCTAGTTATGTTTTCCCTTCTATTGTGTGTGTGCCTCTGGAAGAAATGTATATGTGGTATGTGATGTTCGTATTGTTGCAATGTTGTGTTAGAGTTATGTTTAGCCTTGTTATGTTAGCCTTCTATCTTCTTGAATGTTTGATGTAGTGGGACCTTATGTTATCTCGTAGCAAGGGGGATGGACCTTAGGGTTCCACATGGTTGGTAGGTTTGTGCTTTTTCATTCATTGGGTCTCCCTTATTATTGTTCATGTGTATGGAGGAACCTCATGTAATAGATTCTTGATCGTGTTCCAGTTCAGGGAGATAATTTCTTTGTATTTGTATTGGACTTGTATATAAGATGTATCATGTACTGTATTATTGAAGAATAGGTCCCAATTGTATTCAAGGAAGCATTATTGTAAACAATTTAATGATGCAACGAGTTGTGATATACTCTCATGTATTAGAATTTGTACATTTACTTGTTAGTTCTATATATATGTTCTTTAATGATTAGTTATTTGATGATATGTTATGGAAATGTATGTTGTTAAATAATTTAATGTGATGGATTAAAAAGAACTCTTGATTGTTAGTTAATTCATGATTAATTATTAGTTCTTGTTAATAGTCATGTTATTACTGCATTCATGGAACCTTGGAGGACTTAGTTTAGTTTATATGTTATGTTAAGTCATACATATCTTTGTTATTTATTTTCTTTTAAAAAAAATGTTGTTCCATTATTATAGTTTAGATGTGTTGTTCTCTGGGGTTTTGTGGTGGGGCATTACACCAACTGGTGTATGAGTCCCAATAGGCTTTAAAATTAGGATTTTCAACATTTCGAGCCTTCATTCAATCCTCTTTAGATTTCCAGGTGCACACATTTCATCTTATAGCTTTTTATTTTGTTTTACATGCATTTTTAGGTCATTTAGTGAAGGATTGCATCATATTAGGGTTAACCATTACACCTTACATTGAATTTGTCTTTCCAATCCCTATCTTGGTGCTAAACCCCTCATTAGTTTATAATTATCCTCTAGGATAGCTCTAATTCAAGATCTTTTTCTCCTTTGCATACTTGAGGTTGAGATCTCTAGGGTTTTTCCTTGAATGAGAGTGTTGGAATTTTGTTATTCTATCTCCCTAGCATAGAATCCATACAAAATTCCACCTTTTAATTTGTTGAACCCAACTTTAGAACATCATAGTTCTAATTTAGAGTGCATCATCATCCTAGATCTTGCTTACATTAACATTGTATTAGATTTTGCATTAGTTAATTGTCATCATAGGGTTTCTAATTTTGCATTCATGAAAGTGCATATAGGTTGCATTTTTTCATCTCAAATAATTGCAAATCATATTAAAACTGCATTTGCATATAGGTTACAAATCATACAAACTAAAGAGCATAAAAATCACTTGAAATTTTTTGAAAATTTTGAAAAAAACCTCACTAGGACTCATACACCCCTTTGAGCTATTTAGTCCCAATGCAAAATTTGAACTGCATTTTACAAAATTAAATTCTCTATTTATGTGCTCTTATTTGTTGTTGAAAACTTCTGTTTTAGTTTATAGAATTTTTGTTATATTAATTTCATTGTTCTTAGATTAAATTGCATTTGCGTTCATTTTGCATTTAGTAGCCCTTTCATGAGTATTTGGTGTCCTATTGCTAATACTGTAGTAATACAAAGTTTGAAACTCATGTCATCTTGTGATAGCACAAGTGTCATGGATCTTGGGTTGTTTATCTCTTACACTCCTAGTATTGACACTAGTACACAAGGTATGGACCATACCCTTAACATTTTTTTGCCTTCAAGTACTGTGATGCAAGTTGAAACAAGGATTGATAGTATTCCACAAGAAAACATAATTCAAATTCATGAAGATTTAGCAAACCTACAACATCAAGTGAAAAATGACAACATTTCAACTACTTCCATCCCCTACTATAGATAACATTCATCACATGCTTGAAAGTGAAGATGGACTTGACCTTGTGCGTAACATAGTTCAAATCTTTGGAAAACACTCTCCCTCAACCACTAGTTGTCCTTTACCTACAAGCAATGTCACAAACCAAGGAGGAATTCAAATTCCTCCTCCAACAATTGCCTCTATTCCTACCTATACCAACCCTCAAATCACAACAACAATGCAACCAACTAGTAATGTGATTCCTTCCTTGGGTATTTCCATTAGCATCCCTAGTACCTTTGTGGCATCACACGTCATATATCCTACCACTTTACCACCTATAAGCATCCAATTCACTTGTCCCTCAAACACATACACCCCTTCCCCTTTTTCACTTCCATCTCATAACACAAGCAATGACCCTCTCATAAATCAACTTTTCCAAATTGTTTCATCCCTTCAAAAGCAAGTTTCCACCATCAATCAAAATTAAAATGGACCACCTACATATTATGTCAAAAGAAATCCCTTTTCCTTGGAGATATTACAAACACTAATGCCACAAGGTGTAGAGGTGCCTAGATTCAAGAAATATGGGGGGAAGGGTGATCCTTCTAACCATGTTGCCACTTATACTACTTTATGTAGTCAATTTGTCCTTGATGATAAAATCTTAGCTAAGCTTTTTCCTAGGTCCTTAAAAGATACTTCCTTGGAATAGTTCTCTTCGTTACTGAACAACTCAATTTGTTCATTCAATGAAAATTTTGAGGAATTTTTAAACCATTTACAAGTTCATATGACTCCTAAAATGACCTTGGGCCAATTTGACGAGACACAAGAAAAAATAAGAAGAAAAGGTTACCGGATTTATTTCGCGCTACCAATCACTTTATTCCTAAATCGATGTCCAAGTTCTTGACCCTCACCTTCAAAATATGTTCATAGAGAATTTGCAAAGTAAGATACATGACAAGATTACCATGATGAAAATCCCCTTCATGCACTTATGTATTGTCCTTCATGATTATCATAACTCAATTAGTAGTTGTTATACAAATTCCACTTCTAATTGAACTAAGAAGTCTGAGTCTACAAATCAAAAATATTACCAACCTTTCAAAAAATAGAATAAAGGCTTCCTTCAATTCAATCCACCTCAACAAACAAGTCAACATACCCAAGATGTTGTTGTTAAAGTGGTGACACCCTTTAGCTACTAGGACTTGAAAAGGAAATTCACTCCCTTACCCAACACCCTTCATAACACAATGACCCAACTTTTAGAACAACAAATGATTACCTTGCTTCCTCTCAATACACCCTATCCTAATAAGCCTCTACCTTTGAATTTTAGATCAAATGCTTATTTCCATTATCACTGACAAAATGGACATGATAAGAAACATTGTAAGTGTCTTAAACATCTTGTGCAAGACCTCATTGTTTTTGGTTGACTTTCCATTGGAAGTGTTAATGATCAAGGAAATAAGTTTGTTTCCCCTCCTAACTAGAATTTGCAAATCTTTACCAACCCCTTGCCGAAGTTC
The DNA here is from genome assembly GCA_007258455.2 of Sequoia sempervirens. NCBI lineage: Eukaryota > Viridiplantae > Streptophyta > Pinopsida > Cupressales > Cupressaceae > Sequoia > Sequoia sempervirens. The sequence continues at coordinate 33,993 of VDFB02220989.1, read as the reverse complement.
ATAATATTTCATTTGTTGAAGCTAGTGAAACTACAAAGACTTATGTGATGAATGTTGACATGGATGATGATAACATAGATACAATTCAACAAAGTCCTATAGATATTGATCAACAAGAACAAAATCCTATCAATGGTTTGGTTGCATTGGTCAAAAATCAACATTGTAAGGGCCAAAATCTAAATCCCCTTGACATTGCTTTTTGATCTAAAGATATACTTAAACATGCACCTGATGGTCCTCTTTACATAGCCAGTCATATCTATGATAAACCCACTAATGGTATATTAATAGATCTCATTTGTGGAGAGAATGTGATCACCGAGGAATTCTTACTTCTGCATGAACTCTATCAAGATATATACAATAAACCAAAAGCATGGATCAAGATGCATAATGTCACGACCCCTATTTTTATTGTTTATATTTTACAATAAATAATTAAATTAATTTGTGTTGTAATAAAAGTGAAGGAATAAATATTTAATTTACAATTAAAATGGCATATTTCTTTATCATTTAGGGAGGATAAAATAGGTTGCATAAAAAATAAATATTATTTTTATTTATTTTCAAGATTCAGTTATTGAAAATTGGGGGGGAAGAATCTTTTAAAAGGAAAGCAATAACAAAAACACTCAAGGGTTTTTCACAATTCTTTGTTTTTCTAATATTTCTGCAAAAGATAATTGAAAATCAAGAACTTGGAAACAAAATTGCATGTGAGGCATTTAGGAATTCAAGACTAAGAAGTAGGGAGGAAAGGAAAAAAAAAGGAAAAGAATTGAAAGATCCTTGTAAGATTTACCCAAAAGATGTTGCATTAGTTAACTAGGGTTTTGTATAGGTATGAATTGTTTTGTATTCCCTAGATTTTATTCACGTTTACATTTAAACTTTACTACGAATGGCATATTTGTATAGGCATTGGTTCAATTCTTTATTTTCTAAGAAGTCTCAGAACTCTTCTTTTTACTGTGGCCTGAATAAGCTGCACAATTTGTTTTTCAATCTGTCCAGTGGTTCCATAAGTATTTCATAACGTGTTGTGAATCTCTTGAAATCCACATATTAAATAACTTAGTTCTTATTTCATTATTGGCAAGCGATCATAAAAGAATCTTTGTTTTTCCCTACGTTTTGGTTAGCGTTATGTATAATTTGGTACATAACGTTCATACTTTTGTACCATGTCATAGGTATTAGATATTCGTTATTATCATCTTTGGTTGCGTATTCTTGGAAACTGGCTGAAGTGTTTAATTATTCTTTCCTTGTGTTGCTCGTGTTTATGGATTTTGAATAGTATTCATTGTTGGGAGTTTGAATTTACATTTAAATGGTAACCTCAGCCTTGTAACTCGCTGTTTGGAAGGTTGCATTCAATGAACAATGATTTGCATGATAATCGTTGAATAAGCCCTTGATGGGTAACCAGAAACTTGATAGAGTGATTCATTTTCTCCTCTCTGCAAATCCATCTCAATGTCCTGATTTCATCTTGATAATTCTTGTATTATGGTCGATGCTTGTAAGAGAAGAACTTTATCCTGTAGTCAAGTTGGGATTATTTAAAATTTGATAACCCTATTACCTTATGTTGTTAGTATTTGGAATTCAATGAAACTCTGCCCTAGTTGCAGTTAACCTTCATCGTATTGGATGATATAGGTATATATGTTTAGGCAGTGTATGGTAGATGTTGTCCTCATTAGCAAGCCTTTATTGGTTGCATTTTCAGGTGGAAGCCAAATGCTTGGTGGTTCTTTAGTAACTTTTGTAAGGCGTTGATTCCTCTCCTTCGTTGTACTTTCTAACTGTTTCACCCCTAGCCAAATGGGACCACGATGCCATATAAGGGAACCAAAATGCATCACTTTCAGGGATATCTATCCCCAGTACCAATGCCCACACATCCAATCTTCTTGCAGTCTCCTCATTATTCTGCCTTGCAAGTTTTGCTTGGTGTTGCCATCGCTGCACTTCTTCAGTCGTCTCCTGATTAACAGATCGTATGTTGTTTTTTTTTGTGGGATGTCTTATACTCCTTTTTTAACGTTAGCTATGGGTTTTGGAGTGTTGGCCTTGTGGCATTTTGTTGACTTAGATGAAACTCTCAAACCCTGTTTACAATATGAAACTTATTCCTTTCAAATCATTGCATGCGTAAATCTTGTTTGGTTGAGTGTGTAAGTATTCTTGTATTTGTGGATCTTCTATGTGATCCTTTGTACATATTTTTAATGCTGATAGTTGCGGGATATCAAACCAAGGAAAGTGGCAATATTTAATATTATTACCTTTAATGTGTAAGATGTAATTGTTTAATGCCGCCATTTGAAAAACCCATAGAAGCTCAACAAGATCTAGCATTTCTGCCTTGAATTGTAATTAAATTCTTCTAATTACTTCATATATACCATTCTAATTTAGTAGGAGGCCTAAACTGTGGTGTAGAGGGCACTCAAAATGTGGTAAATTTCATATGAAACTAATGTGAAACTCATTACAGTAATGGCAGAACAAAATCCCTAAGTTAAGTTGTCATGGAATTACTTTAACACTCTTCACAAATTCCCCTTGATAGCCCATGTAACCAGATTCATTAATTATATTCCAACTTGTACCCTAGAGAGCTGAAGTGCACATTTGATCAGATCTACCTTGTTGGGTTTTCAATGCCACTTTATACCCATGACATAAAACGTGATCAATTATTAGTACTATTGGACACTGTTACTTTGTGAATAGTTGTATATGATTATAGTCCTATCTATTAAGAAATATTGCTGCTCTACTATGAAAATTGCATGCCACTATTAAGCAATTCTCTATAATTGGGAAAAGTTATAGGCAGCTACTTAGTATATTAAGTTTTAAGGAGATTTTTGTGGAGTTAATGGACTTATATTATTTTTATTCTTCTACTTGTTTATGATAGAAATGAATATTTATTTAACTTAATAAGATCAATGTTGAAAGTGAGATTTAGAGGAAAGTGTAGTTAAGTGGCATACCCTAGAGATACCTTACTATGTTAATGCCTAATTAATGTCCTAATTATGTATTGGGAGGTTATTGTAAATCCTTGATCTAGTGAAGGAATTAACTTGATAGGTCTAAACACATAAACTAGGGATTGTAAATCTCTCCATAGTTGATCCTCTTGTATAGTAGTAACATGATTAATCTTTTTGATGAAGTTTCATAAATTATTCAAGATGATGTATTTATAATACGCGTATGCTCTGTTGTATGCTCTAATTGCAAGTAGTAGCTCATATGAAGAGTTAAATTTAGTCATTTATGCATAAATATGTTGAGCCTGAAATGTTTATTTAGATCTAAGAAGAATGGTCTTTATTTAAAGCATGAAGTTGTAAATATCCTAGAGATCCACGTGCATGTTAAACATTAAATGCATGAAGGAAAGAAATGTGATTCTATATTTACCTTTCTTGTCAAAAGGTACTTATGCTTGTTCTAAAAGATTATAAAAGAATAGATTTCATAGTACATCCCTTGAATGATAATTAAGGAATCTTATTTATTTATTGTAATTGCTCATCGAATGGTTTTATTTATTATGTGCATTAAACTCTTATCTTTATTAGAGTATTGGTAAATCCATAATGTCTCCTCGTCTATAGGAGCATTTTGGAAAATGTGTGCCTCATGATTTGATTGTATGGAGAAGATTCATGAATTATGTGTATCATTTAGCTCATGATATTTTAATTCTTGTAACTATTGAAATTTTGTAGCTAGTGAGGCATTTCATTAAGCCAGTGAGGCACTTTTTACGAGTGGTTTTTCATCCGTACAAGGGTTTTCCACTCATGAAAATCTTTGTGTTATGGTATCTTTGTGGATGAATTTGTGTACCTGTTACTTCCTTAATTTGTTTTACATTATTTGAATTTACATGTCTTGTTGAGATGATGATGATTCATGTGTAAGCCTTCGAGGCTAGATTTGGTAAAGGCACGACCTTGTGTTGATATACATAGTATCTCCTTAATGTATGAAGTTCTTTGGAAATAATAATGAAGTAATTTTATATGTACATTGAGTATCTTTAATGAAATTTCCTTTGAACACGCTTGGAAATAAAAGTTATGTGTGATGTGCATTGATCATGGAAATTCTTTTATTTTGGAATGTGTATGTTTTTCAAGCATTACACATAATGGTTTCGCTTACCCTACGATGGGATCAGTCACCTTACCTTTGCAAATAGGACCAAAAATGCTAGATGTCTCATTATCCATCATCCCATAGTCAGACCAATTTCATGTGAAGCTAGGCTATCCATGGCTTTGTTCCATGAATTCAATCCATTCAACTATACATAAATGCTTAAAGTTTCCTTTTGATAGTGAAATTTTCACCGTCCATCATAGTGGCTTCAACCCTTTATCTTCTTTTGGAAAATTTTCATTAGATTTATTTTGGCTCGAGCCTATAGAACCTATCAAACCACGAGAAGACTTATTTTTCAAATCCTACCAAAAGTTCAAGGAAAAGAAAATAGCAGAATTATCCCTCTAAAACATGTCGCCACCCACCACTGAGCCTACCATCCTTGACAAAACCATGATTGAACCTAAATAAATTCCAAATAATCAAGACCAACCTAAGACAAAACCTTCACCTCCTTCCTACAAAAGACCAAGAGATAACAAAAACAATCCCGCCATTCCTCCTAGAATAAAATAAGTTTATCAAGTCAAAGAGAAAGTGGTCGAACAACCTTCTATGGTTCCTTCAATTCCTCCCCTTAGGGAAGAAAACAAACCTATGGTTGATCAATATGCTCCTACAAAAATGCAACTTAAAAATAGAACTAAACCAAATAGAGGCGCTAGAGAACATAGACATAGACTTCATGCCCTTGCTCACAGTTTAAATGAAGAAATAAAAAAAGAAAATCAATATCTAAACTCAACTGAAGCCATGCATGATGAGTCTACCCCCTCCCTAAAACAAAAAGATCCTATAATGCAACCACAACAATATTTAAACCCTTCTTTAGACATTATCATTCAACCTCTTGTTGTTATTAATTTAGATGACAATGAGGAGATTGCTAAAATTGATGAGGAGGTACATAATGAATTGAATACATTGTTTTCCTCTTCCATGAGCTTAAACAACAATTCTCCTAGGAAGAGCGTTAAACTTGGTAATGACCCTATTTTTCCACTTGCTATTGTCCCTTTAGCTAGTTGTTCACCTTTGGCATACAATTCAACATGATTGGGATGCAAACAACTTGCTTTAGGTTGACTTGCATGTGCCTTACTATTCTTTTGCATTATTTCTTTTTCATTTTATTTTGTGTGATTTCATATGAGTGATGTGATCCCCCATGGTGTTCTATTTCATGTTCTTTCTCTCTTTGTGACATTACTCTATTTGTACCTTCATTATTCTCTATGTCATAAGTATTTTATCTTTTTTCCTTTTATCTTTTCTTTGTCTTGTTTTTTCCTTTTGGGATGACGCAAGGTGTCTAGACATTCATGCCTCTTCCATGTTGACCCAAAAGATTTTCCTTTTCTTTATTTATTTGTCTTGTGTTTTCCTTTTAGGGATGAAATAAGGCATCGAGACACTCAGATTGTCTCTTCCATGTTGACCCAAAAAAAAATTCTTTATTTTTTCTCTCTTTGTGTCATTCTTCCAGTTTTGTGTATTTGGGGAATGATGATAGTTCCGAGATCTCTTAAAAACATTGTACCAAGAACATACTGACCCCAAATCCATAGATCCATTATGTGTTTGATGTTTTCATTTTTGGGGGCAACCCCTTTTTCTCTTTTCCTTTTTTCATGACGTATATTTATTTGGAAACATATGAATTGGAATATGACTTTCCAAGTTGGATCTCATGTCCTCTTTATTGTTAGCATTTATCATTTTCTACTTTAAAGTAATTTCTCATTGTATGGTGTTTAGAAATTTCTTTAAAGTGGGGGCATACATTGGCATTATTTTTTTTTTCATTTTTTATGTTTCATGGTGTAGTCACTCGCATGTGAGTGTGAGTGCATACCGACTGTGTGTGTATGTGTCTCACATCTTTTGGATCCTCACCTAGTATACAACCTAAAGTTCTATTGCCTCAGAGTGAGCATGTGTTTTTCAGACAAACAACCTAGATCTTATCCACATCACGAAGGAAAAACAGTCAAAGCTTAATTCACTCCTTTTGCTTTTTTTGTCTCTGACAGTGTATGTTTGTGCCTTTATGGTGCTCTTTTTATCATTTCCATGTGTTTTACTTTGTGCCTATGATGGTTTTCCATGGGATCTTGATCCTGGGGGCTTGATCACCCCTCATGATCATTGCCATCCTATCCTACCGACATTGGTGCATTTGGACCCCTCTTGAAGTAATTTTGTCTACTTTAGTGTGAGTTTGAAGCAAGTTCATCCTCTCACTAAAGTGGGGGCTAAATGTAGTGTCAAAAATGTTGTCGATGACATTTTCACACTTGTTTGGACCCTCATTATAAAATTGAGCTTCATGTTGCCTTGACTTAGTGTTGTAATGTGTTTAACACACTCACATTAGGTCTTGGCCGGCCCTTGTGAACTAAATAAACCAAATCCTACCTTATTTAGAGTGTTGTAAAGTATTGTAACATACTTTCACACTTTTCTAGGGTTTACATTAATAATTGGGCTTTTTTATTCTATAATTGGCCTTATTTTGGATCTACAAGCCTCATTTAATGCATCTTTTCGAGGATGATCATGACACAAATCAACATCCAATCATAATTTAGGTGTTTTTAGGTTGTGTGGCCCAGACTTGGTGGTCTAGGACTCATAAGCCACCTTGGGAATATGAGTCCCACCTAGGGTTTTGGGTCTCGATCTTGATTTTACACCTTTCTAAACATTTTTGAATTTGGTCCCATAAATTATGCCTAATGGGACGCATATGCCACTTCTAACACATGAGTCCTATGTGGCTCAAAATAAAAATTAATTCAAATTCTTGGTAGTATTTTATCCTCCTAGATTTGATGTCGGCTTGTAGTGTTGCAATTTTGGGAATTTTTGCATAATTAAGTATAAATACAAGTTTCTTTCACTCATTTTACACCCAAAAAGTTGAATGAGCATTATTATAGCAAGTTTGAGTTCACAAGAGCATTCAAGAGTCTTCAAGGGAAAATTATCAATCATTTTAGAGCATTATTCAAGCATCAAGCATCAAGCATCAAGCATCATGTCAAAGTATTCATGCATCATGTTTGTTTTTGAGCTAACAATTGTGATGTAGGGTTTTATGATTCAAGCTAGCATTTCATTCAATATCTATCATATTCAAGCAAAATTCAAGATCTACAGAGTCATCTCATACATGTTTGCAACCTCTTATTGCTAGGTTTTGGTGAGTTGCAACATCATATTTTTTTCATTCATCATTCTCCATTCATATTTCATTTTTGTTTCAAGGTTTGATTACCAAAATGAGGTTTGACCAAGGAAAACCCCTATCCACTAACAAAACAACATTTTCCCCTCCCTCTAGTGTGTGATTTATAGGTATGGGTTGAAGACACATTGCAGAGAAAGTTTGGAGAAAGTTGTCTAAGTGCTCAAAGTTTTCGAAGTTGTCACCTTGCATTGGAGATCCTTGGAATACTTCTACAAGTTGAAAATTAGGGTTTCAAATCTAGAAATCTATTAGGAAGTGCAGTGCAGTCCTTGAGGACCAAATTCAGACTTTGAAGCTTTAGAAAACCCTAACTGGATTGATACGCTGGTTCTAGTGTATGAGTCCCAGTTTAGGTCATTTTTTGGTTTTTGTAGATTCTGACACCCATTTGCTAGATTCCATTTTTACACAAAAACCTAGATCTGGGACTAAATTGCCTAGATTGGCATATGAGTCCCAATAGGCCTTAAAATCAAGATTTTTAGTATTTTAGGCCTTCATTGAGTCCTCTTTAGATTTCCAGGTGTATGTATATTTCATCTTATAGTTTTCTGTTATGTTTTACATGCATTTTTAGGTCATTTAGTGAAGGATTGCATCATACTAGGGTTAAGCATTACATCTTACATTGTATTTTTCTTTCCAAGCCCTAGCTTGGTGGTGAACCCCTTGTTAGTTTACAATCAGTCACTAGGACAACTCTATTGCAAGATCTCTTTCTCCTTTACATACTTGAGGTTGAGATCTCTAGGGTTTGTCCTTGAATGAGAGTGTTGGAGTTTTGTTATTCTATCTCCCTAGCATATAAGCCATACAAAATTCCACCTTTCAATTGCAAAGACATTACTAACCATTTATTTAATGGTTAACAAAGTTGTTATTCAATACACAATGTGAGGCTATTTGGTAGATTAAAATGTCTACATATAAAATCAAGTATTAGTTGGTAACAATTAACTTCAATTATTTGATCCAGTGTTTATTTTAAAATTATTTTGTATTAAAAATTGCATAAATATTGTAGCATCATAAATTATACTCCCTTTTAGGAGATGGTACAATTTCACACTTATTTTGGACCTACTTTAGTGCCTCTTGCATTAATGCATTTTTAGCACCCCTTAATCAGGCCCTAATCTCCTAAATTATGCATTATATGGCCTATTTTTGACAATTTCCAAAGAATTGCAACCAAAAATCAAATTTATTCATCTAATACATTGTCCTCAACTCCTAAAACCAAGAAAATAGTGTTGGGACACTCACACCCTAGGCATGAGTGTCCCCCTATTTTGGCTCAAATTTGAAATATGTCAAAGGAAAAATTTTGTTATTTGAGTTTCAATTGCCCAAAGTCAACTATCAAGATCTTTGCTAAGAGTGTTTTGGCTTCTCTCGTAGCTAGATCTTGTCATTATCATATAGGAATATCTCTCTAACACACTTGAGTAGAGTTTCTTTGCATTTTAGCTCATTACAACCTTATACACACTTAAGGTTAGGGCTCACACATTGTCTTTTATCGAATCTTTAGCTATTTGTGACGGTTTAATTACCAATACAAGGGTTGGATTGAGGTAAGTTCCTATATAGCCACACCCAACATCTCTTTTACAAATTTATTGCAGGGACAAATCTAAAGATGAAAGTTACAGAGTGAGAAATTGGAGAGAAGACAAAGCACTACAAGATCAACTTTTGAGGTTCAAAAAAGCCAACCAAGACACTCATGCTCTGGGCATGATTTTCCCTCATTTTCAGCCCCAAATTTGTAGGACAGGTGCATAGATCTATGCTTTTTCCAAATTTTTAGTCAATATTTCTATCATAGTCTACCAGTTATTAGAATTGTGCATTTTAGTCAAGAGCATATATTTTAATAGGGTTATTTTGGGAAAATCAATTCTAATCCATTTCCAAGACTTAAAAGGATCAAATCTAGGTCTAATTGACTCACCCTTTTGGTTGAAATTCAATCTAATTTCCTTGTGGATTTGCATCCTAATGAAATCCTAGAAAATGATGGAATTAACCTTAGGTTTTGGACATTAAACTTGAGGTTTTCCATTTTATACATTTCAAACACATAGATGATAAAAGTATAAATTTGTTAGTTTTTCTTTCGTTTTGTATTTATATGACTATTATTAAAAATACATTATCTTAATATTCAATTATTCATGTTTTATGTTTAACTTGGTCCAAAATGCAATGCATACCCCTTTTATTGCCACAATTATTTATATGTAGCATTGAGTTGGTATGATCCTTTAGGAATTTCTCCACCTAGAGACAACCATAGGTGCAATTGTGCGCCTTTTGACCAAATTGTTTATGGTCATGTCCCATTTTCAAACTTTAGATTTTATCATTCTTAAATCTTACATTCCTAGAATTTGATTGTTGTTTTTAGGTTACATGTGATATTTTTTAACTGAATGTCTAGGGTTGAGTATTTAAAGATAATGCCAATGCCATTAATAAAACATGAATAAGAGTAATGATATATGGAATGCATGAATGAGAAAGGAACATTAATTATTATTGATCACTACTAGCTTATATTGCCATTGAATGGACAAATAATATAATTCTTCATTATAGGCATTATCTATTTTTGTATTGCATATTATCTTTATCTTGTGAAATCTATAATAAGCATTGTCTAGGGATCAAGAAATTTTAATACTTAAATCTTGGTTAGTGGACCCCAAATGTTCTCTTTAACACCATATATTATGAAATGAAATACCATCCACAAGTGCATAGGTTCAAGGAGATTTCATTTGTCAAATATAGAATCGTGATATTTTAAACAAAATTGCCCAACCTCAAATAGAACCAAACATGATCACATCATAATATAAATTAGAGAGTAGCTAATGTAGGTTCATTACATAATTCATAGCAAGGATCCCATTCCTTAAGCTAAAACTAGATCAATAACATCTTACATAGTCACATATATTTCACATGGACTTCTAACTGTCACCAATTATAGAGCTAAGTAAATTACACTATTTTTTATATATTATTTTTTCATCTTAAATATGTTCAAGGATACCAACACTTTTGTATTATGAGTTGGTGTTTTTTTAAATAGAAAACTGCTCTCACAAATAACCTATGGAATTTTCATCTTCCAATGGTTAGCTATTTGGAAGGATTGGTCGATGAATGAGTGAAAGTTGAAATAACTTTCCTCCTACACTTTGGGATATACAAAACCTGGGAGGGTGATCCCACACAATGTAAGTATGATTATCTGTGTCAATTTACCTCATTCATTGTGGATTAACAAATATATTCTGTTATATTTTTCTTCTAAGAGATTTGGCTATTCTTTCATAACATTTAACATTTTCAAAGCAAGAGAATACAAAAGTACATGAAACTTCTAGAAATAAAACCTCAATTGAAATAGAAATTTGATAGTTGTTCTTTGACTATGAATGATCCTATAACTTATAGCTTCAGATACAAATTCAAAGCTAGTGCCTTATCTCAGGGTATGGAGTCAAACTTACTACAAACCATGATGCATGATAATATTTAATCCTAACATTAATGAGCTACTGCAATATTGCATTATGCTATTAGTACTCAACATTCTAAATCCAGAACTACTTATCAAATCCAAGCATCAATTGCACAAATCTAGATGCTTCTATTAAACTGATCTAACCAATTCTTTAAATTAGAGCCTTAATAAAGAACATACACCACTAGAAATACAATGGAGACCAGATGAAAGATCTTTTATCATTTTCATTGAAAAACTGTGCAAATAATATAATGGAGAGAATTTGCTTTAAGACTTTTCCATTCTATTCAAATTACACTAGTACTATCATACAACATTAAAGCTTTCAAAAATTACATAAGTTTTGCAACCTAAAACAAGACTCCAACTTAATTTTGTGTTTGCATTGCAAATTCTATCAGAGATCAACCAACAACATTGAAATTGGCCTTGAATTCCCTTTTATAAAAACAAGGGATCAAAACAAGCTTCGGGCCAATTGACGTTTGTCACGTATTAATTTGACAATTTTCAATTACACTTTAAAATAATAGAATATTTGTAGAAAAAAATTGTTATATTTACATTTGTAACCTTTCTCCCTTAAAGGTACTTTATTGCCTCTTTTCTTCATGCCTTGAAGTGTGCTTGGGAAAGCTGAGTTCACATATATGGACAAAACTCCAAGTGTACAAAAGGAATTTATTTTTATCTCTAGCATTGTTGAAGACTTTTAAAGTGCTAACTATGCAAAAGAATAAAAGATGTATCCACATCATCACTGGAAGCTTCATAAATTAAGAATATAATTGTATTTCTTGTCCCATGCAGTATAATGCTCTTCTGTAGGCCAATTGAAGGCCATGAATTCATCCAAATTTTTTCCATGAGGACTGTACTTTGTCATTATTTAATTTGCATCTTTATCAAAATCTTCCAAAAATGTGCTAGTGACTGATAACTTGTTCATGCTATCCTTCAACATATCTATGTTGACATCCCCATTCTCACAAATTAAGGTAGATTATACATCAATAGTAGCATCCATATGAACTCTCCATTGTTCATAGGTATTAATAGCTCCATTATGATCAAGAATGTCTAGCATGAGGCCAAGATCATTCTCATCAAATTATGAAAGCAATGCCTTAATTCTCTTCTCTAATGGATCTACTAACCCTTTGGAATCAATAATCTCTTTTCACTCTTGGTCTCTCTCTTGACTCTCTTGTACTCTCAAGATCACACATAGCTAGTTATAACTCTTCCAAATCTCTCTTGCAACTTTCTTTGAGCTCTCTTTCTCTCTATGGATTCCTCAAGCCTTGCAAGTAATATTTTTCTCGTTTTATATTGCAAGTATTCCACTTTCTTGTGCCCCTAAGCACCTTGAGATTTGCACATCCCTCTATCTTTCATTTTAGTTTCATCATTGCACACAAAAAAATTGATAATTCCTAAAACACTTGGGATAAAAGAGTTCATATTGTTTTTTCCATCAATCTTGGTTGCTATGGAGGTATAAATACAAAAATAGGGATTTGACTAAGGAAAATCCTCAAAAATCCCCAAAAAAATTCCTCTTCTTTATGTTGCAAGTTTTTTGTTTGTAAATTTATATCTATTATTCATTTAAAATCATAATTTATTTCTATATATTTTATTGTATATTATTTGTTGGTGTATTTTGATTTTGGATTTCATAAGTAAGTTGAATCACAAACTTCAATTTTCATAATTTTGGGGAATTTTTATGCACGTTGTTCATATGAGCAATAGTGAAATGCACATATGTTTATGTGATGCACTAACATCCTTAGCAGTGACTTCCATATTTTGATCCCAAGTTCCTTACCATCTATAATTTTATTTTTATTATTAGAAAGTTATTTTTATTTATCTATTTTTAGATATTTTAGCCAATTTATTCTCTTTAAGCATCTTAGTTAGTTACCATTATCTTTTCATTTAAAAACTCTCTTTTTGTAAAAGGATAATCAATGCAATTTTAAGTATGTTTAAAATTGTCAATTTATCTAATGTAATCAGTGAAAATACTCTCAAAGGAACCTTGTTTTCCTTTTTCCAAAGTTAATTTTCATCTTTTACACCAAGTTCATTACAACTATTTCTAAAATAATGGAGAAAAAAAAAAAAAAACAACACAAAATAACAACAAAGTCACTCGGAGAAGCCAAGAGAGACAAAGCTACTATAGAATGCTACAATGACATTTAAGATTGTTGAAAAGTGTTGGTGAGTTCACATTAAGATTTTAATTCCCAAGAATGTTTTATACTATTAGAAAATTACTTGAGTGTGAGATATTGTGTGGTATTCAATGAGATAGATTAAGAAATTGAGAATAGAAGGGAAGAGTAGAAAGGTTTCAATTCTAAAGAGTCATATAGATTTGATTCTAAGTAGTTACCATCGATCTAAGCATGCAATAGGTGGTGAAGTACTAAAAAATAATTGTTAAATGACAAACTATGTGGGATACTAGAATGTTGTGTAGACATAGACACATTGTGTTAGTGTTCGAACAATTATAACATTTAGAAAGGCTAAATGCTAACAAATAACAATGTTCACACATATGAAGCATGATTTTACACAAAAGAGACCATGAGAGGCATATTCTTAGCACCATATGCAAATAAATATGAGGTAAGGGTTAGATAAGCCTAAAACCATGCTTGGGGAGACAAACACCAAAGTAGGCCCAAACATAATGTTAAATTGTAGGAGTTCCAAATTTTCAACATTACAACCACATTTTAGTATAATACATAAAATTGTTATTAACAATTTAACTTTTAAGCTATAGAATATTTAAATGAGTTTTTTTTTTTTACGATATCCATGTTTCAAACAATAAAAAACATAAAAAAAATAAATGGGAGGCTTAATTTCGACACTTAATAATCCTTCACCCTCTGAAGTCTCAAGAAATATAGGTTTAGGAAGGAAGGGTAGGGGGAGGGGGTGAAGAAATTGATTTTTGATGGAAGATTTTATATCATCCACAAGATCATTTTTGCAACCCAATATGAGAGCAGGAGCCTTAGGCTGAAGCATCTTCAACTAAGAACCAAGGATTGAGGGGTATCCATTATCTCAAGTCGTTTGGGTACAATCTTACTCTCATCCTTTATGTTGTTATGGTCTTTCACTCAACAAGACTTGATCCCTAGTGGGATCATTCAAAACCATTCTACTTTACTAGCAAATCAAGATCTATTGACAACAAGAGTTGCACTGCAACTGGAGTCCCTGCCTAAAAGAATTGTTCATGGTTTTTGTCTATGCATTGATTCTTCTTATTACATCAAGAGTATATTCTTAGGCTAGTTAGGGTCATAGTCTATTATGAATTTGAAAAATGGAAAGTAAGTTACTGATGAAAACTTATTGATGGAAAATTTTCATGAGGAGCATATTCCATCTTAAAAATGGATTATTGCAGCTCCTTTTGGAAAAGTGTTGCAATTTTCATGCAAAACGATTACCAATCAATAACCAATAATGTATGCATGTGGAATAATGTAGATTCTTGTAAATACATCCACATTTTTAAATTTAATTGAAATCTAGTAATTGAATATGGCTATTGCATCAAAGGTGGAACTTAATATCACATCCATGTTGGGAAGATTTCTTTTGCATGTTGTCTAGTTTTAAACCAAACCGTGCAATAGAAAGTTTGGGAATGGAGGCACCAATTTCAAATAGGAAATTTCATATATAAATATAGGTGCCAATAAACATAGTTTGGGAATGGAGGTACCAATTTCAGATAGGACACTGCATATATAAATATAGGTGCCAATAAACATAAAGCTTAACTAGGAGATGTGGATACTAGAATGGTCTAATGTCTATGAGTGAGTTCATGGTAAATTATATAGTGTAGTTATGGAAGAGAAAATCTGAATTTTTTTCCAATGTATGTAAATTAACCCAATTATAGCAAGAGGAAATGCATGTAATGCACAAAAAATATATGAATCACAACACAAAGGAACAATAGCATAAACTAACACATGGAGGAGCTTGTATGGAGTAGTGGACACATAAAATGTTATAATGCAAACTATATTTGTAATTTTTGATGCAATTCTTCCTTAGGAGGGAAACAAAAAGTTTGTTAGTCTAATAAAAATACTATTGAAGTTGTGGATCATACGGTGGACAAAATATTCAAGCGGAGTGTAAGTTGGATAGCTAAAAGTGATAGCTATGGAAATAAAAGTCTCTTAGGAAAACAAATTCAATGCATTCCTTTTGAATGTTATCTTGAAAATAAAATATTATTGAAGCTTTGGATAAGGTGCACAAAATATTTAAGTAGAGTGTAAGTTGGCTACCTAAAAGTGATAGCTACGGAAACAAAACTCTCTTAGGAAAAAAAATTCAATGCATTCCTTTTGAATGTTATCTTGAAAATAAATTGTAACTTACTGTATCAAGTGAAAGATTTTATCATTAAGAAAAAGCTGCTCTATTGCAAAATTTAAATGTCCAGATAAAAATCTACTCAACAACTTTTCTTTATTTGTTGTTTCTAATTCACATAAAATAGTAAAATAGATTCCAAACAAGAACCCAATCCTTTGTGTTACTATGGACATGGATACTAAGGATAAGTACTAAGTTGTTTCCTTTCGTACATTTCCCTCATCTCCCTCTTAATGTTTATCTTGCTGGACTGAGAGATCATGGGACATTTTTTGTTCCAAATGAAGATCACTTGGAGTCCATGGTTGCTTGCAATGGCACAAAGGATGCCAACATTGTGGGTCATGGGCTTGTAGCTCGTCCATGTTTAGCTCATGGGGTTTAGATGGAGAGGGAACCAATTGAAAGATATGAATTTTTTTCTCGTGGCTCGCATGTTCAAGAGGAGACTAAGGCTCAAGATGAGAATTTGGTTTAGGAGAAGCATATAAAGTAGTATACTTGTATGCAGTTCAGTTTTTTTTTTACCTATTTTGTATGTAGATTAGTTTTGTGGTAACAATGAAGTGACGAAGATGTTTAATAGGGTGATCCCACAATAATGGATTATGCTTTTTGGCCAAACTTGACATCAAAATCAACATTTTTCACCAGATCTTCACTTTCTTACTATGATAAAAGAGGGATTCGTTGCACATGGGTCTCTCCTCTCTTGAGAGATCACCAGGGAATGAATTTCTCTTATACACCTCAGAATCAAAACAATAAAGAACTAAAACTTAGTTATGCTTCGGGGAAAATTATCAGAGATCCTAAGAGATTCAGACAAAAGGATTATTGTCTCAGAAGAGGGAGCTCTTGGCTAGAAGATGTCAACGCAGTTCTAGGATGCCAGTGCGGTGCACTGATGTCTTGAGCAATAGAGAACTTAAGAACTCAATGGATGGAAAAAATCCTACTTACAGACTCAAGAGTAGTCCATACGGGACCATTTGAATAATCAAAAAATGAAATACTAAAGTAAATACAAAGATGTTTGGGGAAAGCTTACCTTTTTCTAGACATTCAAATCTTCACTCCAAGCCCATTTTCATGACCTACACACAAAAGACCAAGGAGAAAGTTGTTGGGTGGCTGTATAGGGGCCTACCTCAGTTAGACCCCGCTTTGGTGTTCCCACCTCCATGGACAACCAAGTTGGAAAGGAAAGCTAAAGAAGTAAACAAAGCATATGGTGAAAGCAATACCTGCTCAGGAGTAGCACTTGCACCATGATAAGCGTATGGTGAAAGCAATACCCACTCAGGAGTAGAACCCGCACCACAAAATAGTAAAAAAATGTGTGTAAAAGTAAAGTGATTGAGAGAGAGCTTTACCGATGGGCCAAGGCCCTCTCTGGAGCACATGAATGCATTGTTGAGTGCTTGCTTGAGAGCTCTTGTTGCTGTTTGGGGGGACCTCAATCAAGCATGGCTTCGCCTGTGAGTGCACTACTATCAAAGAAGAAGGGATCTCAAAGTTGAAGTAAAATGGAGAGAGAGCTAGAGTGTGATGTCTTCCAATCATCAAATGAGAGGCATAAATAGGTTTTTTATGCTTGCAAGGGCAACAAAGAGTCGTTAATTTCAGAGTGTAACCATTAGGACATGTGTCTCAAGGGTTAACCTCATGAAACAGACAGGATGCTAGTGCGCCACATAGACGTCTAAGCGTCACACATTCCTCCAAAGCCTATATTCTTAGAAAACACATCATCAAGCTTTTGTTGCTCAGTCACTTGTCTACATGGAGTCAGAATCATGAAATTTTGACCCATGGGATTTTGTCATCAATATCTCAAGGTGCCATAAATGCTAGGCATAAATTTCAAAATATGGAATTGCCCATAGATGCAATTATGCAATATTACATTTTTACCCCACTTTAGTGGGCTTGATTTTTAAAAAATCAGCTTCACTAAAGTAGAAAAAGAAAAAAATTATCCAAAGTTTTGAATTTTATGGATTTGCATGCCAATAGAGAGAAACCATAGTGGCTACTGCAGTTGACCTAATTGGAATTGAAGGTGCCCAAACATCCAAGCTCAACAAATAGTATTAGAATAGTCACAAAAAGTTGTTGAAGGTTCTAACTTGCAAAACTCAAATTTTAGGTCAACCTCAAAAAATTAGAAGAAGGCTACCACAGAGAGAGGAATGATCAAGAAATTTTTTGTCAATTTAGAAGAAAATATGATCAAGATATGACCTTATTCCCCCTCTTGAGTTTTCCCCCAACTCAGTGGGGTAAATTCAGGAAAAAATGGGAAGCCACAAGTCTTAGGGGCCTATATATACCTAGGTGGGCCCCTAGAAGGATCATTTTCACTATTCATAGTGAGAAAATTGTTGACTTTTGTGAGAGAAAAGTTAGAAAAATGCCTAGCAAGAGAGAATACAAGGAGTCAAGGCTGGAGCAGCTATGCCGGGACATCGCCAAGGGTCACGAGGTGGACCAGGTAGGCCACAAACTCTCGTTAGTTGTGATTTTTCATGCATTTTTAGAATTTTTTGGCTAGCGAGGTGTGCAGGCATCTTCTTTCCACTCCCTCATCCAGAACTTGTGTTGTTGTTCTTGATAAGCATTGTAGTCTTATATGCGTGTTGTCATCTCAGAGACACGTCGTATTCGAGGTGATTATGGTGGTCAAGAGACATATGCATAACCCATAGATGTCTGCACATCGTACATAAGAATTAATTATTTTTTCTTGTTTTGATGCAAAATGTCGATGTTTTGATTCAAATTTTTTTGTTGCTTTTTTTGGTAGGAGTACCTGGAGATTTGAGAGCATCTTGGAGGGTGAGAATTCTGGCTTGTTCATGAGCAATGGGACCACCTATCAAACGATGAGGTCACACTCTTAGAGCGGGTTGGTCTCTAGCATGTGTTCACCATGCCAGATATGAGATATCACAAGCAGATGTTGATAGCCCTTATGGAGCAGTGGGATGCCACTACGTCATCATTCCAAATACCATGTGGAGAGATGATCATTACTCTTAAGGACATCTATTGAATCCTCAGACTACCCATATGTGGATGGCAGGTGGCTCTCTACGATACACGATCTACATGGGAGTGATCAAAGGGCGTCCTCTATTGCACAAGGAGGACTGATGGTGGAAACAAAACGGGTCATATCTACATGCACTAGTATGATCATGCAAGGACCACAACACCATTGATCCATTGAGTCATGGTTGTTATTGTCACCTTCCAGATTGCGGTAGATGGGCGAGGCTCACACCTCCATGGAGACCTTGTACATACGATTAAGGAGATGGTGGAGCACATGATCATTTTTGTTTTGGGGCATAGCATGCTCGCACACCTCTACTAGGAGCTAGGCCGATACGTACATTATGAGTACCAAAGCCTCACAATGTGCACACTTTTGCAGGTGTGAGCCTTGGCCCACATCATGTGCACTCAGCTAGTTAGTTTTTCCTAGCAATGATCGTATTGGATCCCCATGGCCCATTGGTATGACATGATGAGCTACTGGAGGTTTGGAGACCTACATTTTCCTATGGAGACCCTATCAATTGTTTAGATGGGTGGATGATAGTAGGTTCCTGAGGAACCTGCAACGGGAATGTTTTTTGGTTGGTCGGAGGGATTTTGTTATAGTGCCATACTATTGGAGTTGGGTCATGTGGCAACATGGCCGACCACGAACCATACCGATAGACATGCTTACATACACTAGGGCCCATAAGAGTGCAGTGAGGGTTGGGGATCGCCCTTGCCCCACTATTATGGATATCCTCCCCTCAGATGATGATGATCCTGATCATGATATGCCGCCTATATCGACAGTAGACAATGTCGGGGTGGCAATTGACTTCATCCAATGGTGGGAGAGGCATCGTCTTGCTCATGTGTTCGGTGAGGATGCTCCAAGAGGAGATCTTGGTCCATAGGAGGACTTTCCCTCCTAGCCATTGTAGGATAGGAGGAGAGGTTGACAGCAGGCCAGGGAGGAGGCACCACAGGAGAAGAAGTAGTAGTACCGAGGCTGAGGAGGTGGAGGAGGTTAGATCCCCCACCAGCTACACCTATCTCTTCGACACCACCCTCTTCTTTTGCAGCTGTGGCGCTAGTGACACCATGAGCGGCCGCTGAGGCTGGCGGCGTGAGTCTGAGCACTAATCCCCACCCTGACCTGACATGGAAGCCAAGGGACTTAGGTATTCATGATTCGTTATTTATGTTTTGTACTTTCAATTTTATGATATATGTATCTATACATTCCATGCGATACTGATGCCTTTTTCTTTCTTTATGGTTGTAGGGGATGCACAGGGAAGGACTTGGCTCATAGCTCAGTGTATTTCAGAGGTTTCCCCTACTATGCAGATTCAAGGATTAGTTCTTGAGGTGTACTAGTCAGCATCTATGGGTCGTCATGCTCTCAGCTTTGAGTCGGTGGAACACCTATGGACTGCTTACAAGGAGTGGGGCCTAGAGATCGTCTAGCTCACTACAGAGTTGATGACTACTTGAGCGTAATGTGACCAGCTGTCGGGGGAGCTACAGATGGTGCTTGTTGAGAAAGATACAACAATGAGGAGGTTGATGCCACTGAACAGGCATGTGATGCCCTCTAGAGCCATCTCGATGACCTCAACGGGTAGCTAGTGGCTGTGATCCTAACAAATCTTCAACGACTACATGATTAGTTGAGGTAGGTGGAGTTGATGATATCTTCTCTTCAGCAGGAGATTAGGGGGATGTGAGCAGCCATGTCTGCATCATGCTTGCATTACTCACGCTCCATGATCACCATCCAGCCTCTCCCATGGCTTCCAGAGTGTCTGTCAAAGCCAAAGGGCTCTGGGAGCCACGCACTGTAGTGATTAAGGATTCATCATCATTTTTGTGCATATCATTTTTTGTAGTGAGATACATATACATTCAAATATACTTGTAGATCTTTTGTATAAGCATATATTCAACAACCACTCATTTTTTATAGTAGTGGCCCGATACATGTACATGACATTGGATACATACATTACATATATATATATATGGATACATCAATTTTGATCTCATGGAATTGTTCATCTGGATGTGTATGTTCTTCATTTTTTCACATATGTTTATGCAAGGATGTTATATTCTTATGTGGATGTATTCCTATATTAGATGCTAATATGTTTTATAAACAATCATGACAGTATGTTAATTAAATACAATGAAGATCTAATGGACACACACACACATGCACATGGTCATTCATAACACAATTTTTTCATATTGTGTCAATGAACAATGTCATCATATGTAGTGCTACTGCTCTTCTTGTAGAGAGAGCACCACATAGATGACACATAGGACACTATGTGTAGTATCAAAAAATATGCATTGCATTAATAGATTCTTTTGAAGGTGTTTCGTCCATAGATGATAACCCACAGGTGCCTGAACCATATACGAAAATCATAATGTAAGGACCTAACTAGTTAGGGCTGAATTTTCCTCTTTGGTTGGGTGGCACATTTACATTTCTTTGGTTTTCACAGAGAACCAAATATTGGTTTTAGGAAGCATACTTTGATTGTACTGTCTAGATAGCCACCGTTGATAAGCTTTAAGATGTTTGAGGGCTTGTAAACGACATTCATTGAGCATCTCTAGTTGATGCAAATGGTTAACTTGATAGGTCTCATTATCAATTACCCCGTTAAGGAAAACCCATAGGGACAAAATCTCCAACTCCAAAGGCATGATAGCTTTGGCACCATACACAAGGTTATAGGGCATTGTTCCTGTAGCCAAACAAACACACGTGTGATAGGCCCATAGAGCATATGTTAGTTGAATGTGCCAATCTTTACCATGTTTGTTAACTATTTTATGGAGAATAAGTTCAAGAGTTTTATTAGATGATTCCACTTGACCATTAGATTGCAGATAGTAGAGTGTGGAAAACCTATGTTGGATGTGAAATTTCTCAAGGAAATGCTTCACTTCCTTATTTTTAAATGGTGTACCATTGTCAAAAACAAGCGTAGTGGGCAATCTGAATCAAGAAATGATGTTATTCATAAGGAAACTACAAATAGCTTCTGTGTTCGTGGATTGGAGCGGGATAGCCTCGACCCACTTTGTGAAGTAATATGTAGTAGTAATGATAAAGGTATGTCCCTTGGAAGAGGGAGGTGATATCTTTCCAATAATATCAAACCCCCACTTAGCAAACGGCCAAGGGGAAGTTTGATTTTGTAACTCTTGGGAAGGTGCATGAATGAGATGATTGTGTTGCTTACATTGAGGGAACTTTTTAACAAAGTCAAAGGAATCTTGTTCCATTGCTTTCCAATAGTATCCCATGTGTGTCAGTCCTCTTGCCAAGGATTTACCACCAAAATGTTCATCCCCAAAGCTCGCAAGAACTTCCTTAAGGGCAAGGGGTATCTCCACTTTAGTAAGACACCTGAGAAGCAAGCCATTATGGGCCTTCCTATAAAGGATGTCCGACAAGATAACATAGCGAACTGAAAGCTTCCTCACATGAATGTAGTTGTTCTTTGTCACATCATCGGGGAAGTTTCCAATCTTTACATAGTTATAGATATCAGAAAACCAGTCCCCAAAGTCCACATGGGGGCACATGGGGGAATCAACTTTAGGTTCTTTAGGAACCGCAGGGGTTCACAAGACCTGGACCACGAAATGGTATTCTTTCATATCTTCTTTAGAGGGTACCAAGGACGTTGCACTCACCATAGCATCAGTGTGTCTATTTTCTCTCCTAGGGACATTATCTATTGTGAAAGAAGAGAACTGTTTAATCAAAGACAAGGAAAGGTCCTAGTACTGGGACAACTTACTTTGCTTGGCTTGATAGGTTCCCATTATTTGGTTCACTATAAGTTTATAGTCACCTAAGATATGGAGATGTTTGATTTTTAGCACAATTGTGCCATGTAAGCCAGCTATAAGGGCTTTGTACTTAGTGATGTTATTGGTACAAGGGAAATCTAGTCGAAAGGATAAGGAAAGTGATATACCTTTGAGGGATAATAGAACCACACCCGCCCCAGAACTCGTTTGACACCTTGATTCGTCAAATACATTTTCCATTCAAAGTCGTGATTGATTACAAAAATGTTTTCATCGGGAAACAAATCCAAGCCAGGAAAGGAGCAAGATGAGGGAGCATTCTCCAATTGATCTGCAATCGCTTGACCCTTTATTGATTTATGAGTAACAAACTTTATGTCAAACTCATAAAGCAACATAACCCATTTCGCTAACCTCCTTGCCAAATCAGTACTAGAAAATAGATGTCTTAAAAGATCTATTTTTACTATGACGTGCGTTTCAGCATGGAGGATATAGTGTCTCAACTTTTGCATAAGGAAGATGAGAGCAAGGCATTATTTCTCCATGGAGGAATAACAGGTTTCGTAGTCAACCAGGATGCGACTAATGTAGTAGACCGCTCTTTCCTTTCCAGTGTCATCATATTGAGCTAAAAGAGATGCCAAAGCATATGGTGTCGTAGCTAGGTAAAGCATAAAGGGTCTATCTTGCATAGCCAACATCAATACGAGAGGATTGGCCAAATAGGCTTTGATTGAATTAAAGGCTCTTTGACATTCCTCATCCCACATTAAGCAAATATCCTCTTTTAATAAGCGAGTGAAAGGAAGGGTATGATCAACCAACTGAGATATAAATTTGTGTATTGCCTAAATCTTCCCTTGTAGACTTTGCAACTCAGTAATATTCTTTGGTTGAGGCATGTTAACGATGGCATCAATATTTGTAGTGTCAACTTTGATCCCACGATGAGAGACTATAAACCCCAGAAGCTTCTAGCATCAACACCGAAGATGCACTTAAGGGTATTTAGTCTCATTTTATAGAGGCAAAGTCTTTCAAAAATAAGACGAAGGATCTTGGGATGATCCTAACGGGTTACCAATTTCATCAATATGTCATCGACATAATCCTCTAGAATCTTGTGGATAAAATCATGAAATATCAAGGTCATCGTCCATTGGTAAGTAGCTCTCGCATTCTTCAACCCAAAGGGCATGACCACATAACAGAAAGTACCCCATGGGGTAGTAAAAGTTGTCTTGTATTGATCATCTAGGTTAATATGGATCTTATTATAACTCGAGAAGCCATCCATGAAAGAAAGAAATGCATGGCCTATAGTCGAGTCGACAATCATATCTATATTAGGTAGCAAAAAATTGCCTTTAAGAGAAGCCTTGTTAAGATCTCGAAAGCACATATGCGAATACGACCATTAGGGATACTAACAACAACTATATATTCAAGATCCAAGGGGATAATCGATAGGATGGATAAAGCCTGCTTTCAACAATTTCTCTATCTTAGTCTTAACCATCAATGCCACCTTGGGATTTCTCTTTCAGATTTTTTGCTTAACCAGCTTGGCATCAGGACATAGAAAAATATTGTAAACCACTATAGATTCGTCAATACTAGGCATGTTCTCATATTTCGAAGCGAAGATGTCAGGGTGAGAATGTAAGAGATTGGAATGTTCGTCTGCTTCTTCCAAAGAGAGACACTTCCTGATTTTGATCACTTTTTCAAAGGATGTAGGACTCATGGAGATTTCAATAGTGTCCCCCTTAAGGAGGGAGTTATGATCCTCATGATGACGTATCATAACATCATCATTGGTGTTGGATAGAGGATACTCTTAGTCAATACTCAAGACAGACTCTCTGAAATACGCCTAGCTATGCAAACGATATGGGAATCGTCTTTTGTGGTGATACAGAGGCAACAGGGAATAAGCACCTAGAAACTCCTCTAGCACTTTTTCTGAAGAGAAGACATTGAGAGGGATTTTCTCGACTTGCTCCCTTTCCTCTATTAACTCAGGGTGAACAAGGTTTAACAGTTCGACTAAAATCATTTTAATAGTCCACCAAGGCTTTTTCTTAGACTGCTCAATGGAACATCCTAGTCCCAAATAGCATTGTCGCAGCTTAAAATGGATGGGGACTTGAATTCCTTACTTGATACACCCTAGGCCTTTTTTCCCATAGCCATGCTGAGAAGTGAGCTCATATCCAAACCCATAGCGAGTTTGTAAAACCTCAAGAGGTGGTGGATTTGCATAGAGTGTTTTGTTCCACCAACAGATGTTGAATGTTTCTATCGGGGTACTTTCGCCTTCCTTGTCAGGCTCACAAATGTTAATTTCTTTTGTAAGAGGAGGATTGTTTTCCTCGGTGCAAGGAGTGGTCTCTTGAACAGGGTTACACTTCTCCTCCACAGTAGTATTATCCTCCTTTGTGTTAAGGGAGCCTAGAAGGTCCACGCAAGAGGGATTCACCTTATATTTTGTGATAAAGAATTTGGAAAAAGTTCAAGGAACCTCAATCACCCCCAAGGAAAGCATTTGTTTGAGAAGCCGATGAGGGAGATTTGAGATCTTCTGATTTAGGCGGTTCTTCATTTTCAACGCTTGTCCTGGGGAAAACTTCCACAGAGGGTATCGATGAAGAACATTCCATAGCATCGACATTCAAAGATGGAATAAAATTCTTGAGGATAGATATAGTCAAAGAGTGACTGACGACAGCCAATTCACAGAGGTAAATGCCTTCCGGATCTGCTTTAATTGTAACTACTCAATTATTTGCAACGAATTT
>VDFB02220988.1:0-20690 GCA_007258455.2 Sequoia sempervirens | reverse complement strand
CACTGACATGAATTATGGTTAGATTGTTCTCAACGTTTATATGTATCTATATTTATATATATATATTAAATATAATCTCATGAAAACATTCATTTCCACATGAAATAGTAAAACCACTTGCATATATAAGAAAATCATTCGCATTTGAAATTACGACATAAACAGTTATTCTTTCCACAATTTCACATTCCCATGAAAAGTAGTTACTTGCAACTAACATAACGACCATATTTTCATTGTCATAAACATGTTCATGATAAAAGGGGATGTAACAATATACGACCAAGTTCTAGTCCATTTGCTTCTTCTGTGGTTCTAGTGAAGAAGGATGGAACTATGCGGATGTGCATTGACTATAGAGCTCTCAACAAGAAGACTATTAAGAATAGGTACCCAATACCCAGGATCGATGAGCTATTGGATGAGCTGCATGGAGTAGTATATTTCTTCAAGATAGATCTTCGCTCAGGATACTATCAAATCAAAGTTAGAGAGTAGGATATACACAAGACATCCTTTCGATGTCACTATGGGCATTATGAGTTCTTGGTCATGCCATTTGGGTTGACGAACGCACCTGCTACATTTCAATCCTGCATGAATCACATCTTCAATAAGCAGTTGCATAAGTTCCTTTTGGTATTCTTTGATTATTTTCTCATAAATAGCAAGACTTGGGAAGATCACTTGAGGCAGCTAGATGAGGTCTTGACTATCATGGAGGAGCAGTCACTATATGCTAAGGCCTCGAAGTGTGAGTTTGGCCTTAAGGAGATTTTGTACTTAGGGCATGTGATCAGTGCATAGGCGGTACAGGTTAACTAGGAGAAAATTTAGGCAATACTCGATTGGCCAGCATCCAGGACACTTACAGAGCTGCAAGGATTCTTTGGGCTGTGCAACTATTACAGGCGCTTTGTCAGAGGGTTTTCTCAGTTAGTAGCACCTTTGACAGACCTTACTAAGAAGGGTGCATTCAGTTGGTTAGATGAGGCACAACAAGCTTTTGACAAGCTCAAGGAGTTGATGAGTAGTTGCCCAGTTTTGGCACTTCCAGACTTCAACCAACCATTTGTTCTTGAGTGTAATGCTTCGGGTGAAGGTACAGGAGCGGTTTTAATGCAGAACGAACACCCTATTGCTTTTGAGAGCCACAAGTTGAGAGGACCTGAGACTTTACTCCATCTATGATAAGGAGATGCTCGCCATAATGCACGCATTGGCGAAGTTTAGGAAGTATTTGGTTGGAGGTAAATTTGTGGTGAGGACAGGCCACAATAGTCTCAGGTATTTCTTGGAGCAGAAGGATTTGAACGAGAGGCTGCAGGAATGGGTCAGTAAGATATAGGCCTATGATTTCAACATAGAGTATGTGAAAGGGAAGAAAAATGTTGTTGCCAATGCCCTTTCCAGAAAACCTGTAGCTTGTTCACTTTTAGAGATTTCAGCTGATTGGAAGTCTCTCTTGCTAGTTGAGTACTCCAAAAATAAGTTTGCATGTGAGGTGATGGATGGACGAGTACAGGATGACAAGTACAAGGTTGTGGATGATGTTATCTTCTACAAGGACATGATCTATTTGGTGCCGGAGTCAAAATTGAAGGAGAAGATACTGCAAGCTTCGCATGACACTCCTTTGGCAAGCCATTAGGGCTACTTTAAGACATATAGATCGGTGAGAGAGAGGTTCTCTTGGAAGGGCCTCAAGGAGGATGTTTTGAGACATGTTAGGGAGTGTGTGACTTGCTAGTAGAACAAATCCGAGCACACACTTCCAGTGGGTCTATTGTAGCCTTTACCCATTCTAGAGCAGAAATGGGAGAGCATTCCCATGGATTTCATCACAGGTCTACCCAAGGTCCATGGGAGAGATTGTATCTATGTAGTGGTGGATCGATTGACAAAGTATGCTCACTTCTTTGCTATACGCACTGAGTACAAGGCACTGCATGTGGCAAAGTTGTTTTTCGGAGAGATTTTTAGGTTGCATGGGTTGGCGAGGTTCATAGTCAGTGATAGAGACAGTAGGTTCCTTAGTGCCTTTGGGTAGGAGCTATTCAAATTGGTAGGTACGAAGTTGACCTCGAGTACGAGCTATCACCCTCAGATAGACGGTCAGACGAAGATTGTGAATAAATGGATTGAGAGTTACCTGCACAATTACATATCAGGACAATAGAGAGCATGAATTAAGTGGTTGCACTTGGGAGAGTATTGCTATAACACCACTTATCATATGTCGATTGGGATGTCACTTTTCTGAGCATTGTATGGGTATGATGCACCATCATTTATGGACTTGGATTTTGGGGAGAGTAGAGCTCTTAAGGCTAAGGATTGGATTCAGGAGAGCCAGGACATTTTGAGGGTTCTCAAGGATAACCTATAGATGGATCAGAATTAGTAGAAGACATATGCAGACAGGCATAGGGTTGAGCATAGCTTTGAGGTTGGGGACTTGGTCTACCTTCGCTTGCAGCCATACAAACAGTCTTCCTTGAAGAAAAGTGGGGTAGAGAAGCTCAAGCCTTGGTTTTATGGACCTTACAAGATCATCAGGCGTGTTGGGGAGGTAGCCTATGAGCTGGAACTGCCAGAGAGTAGTAAGATTCTATTGGCGTTATAATTCACACCTCTGGAGTGTGTATTGGCAACGAACAGCTATGCACAGCGCATAATAATTGCTCTTCAAATTAGGAGGGGAAACTCCCTCTTTTGCTGATATGCGTGAAAAAGTAAATGATCTAAATCTTATCTTTCTGACTCAGCTGGAAGAGGCACAAGGTTAAGAAACCAAACACATTGCAGCTAAGGATTTTCTCTGGTTTTGCAGATCTTTAACTACAACTAGGCTAATGCTAAACTATCCTATTTCCTCGAGAGAAATAGAGCATGAAGAAAGACTTAGGAGCAAGGAATTGATATACGATAATCTTTAAATCAGGATTCCCAAGGAGGAGACGGCTCCTATCTGAGGTGTAGGCTGAAAGAAAGGTTATTGGCAACAACATCAAACAACAATCTCCACTTCTAAATTCCCAAGGAGGAGACGAATCCTATCTGAGGTGTAGATATGAAACAAATATTATTAATCACAACAACACACGATAAACCTACTGCTAAATTCCCAAGGAGGAGACGACTCCTATCCGAGGTGTAGATATGAAACAAGTTTATTAGAAACAAATATAACCCAGGACAACAAATTGTATGAAGGACCTATCATACAAATAAACTATCAACCAACTTTATAGTAACAAAAGTGAACAAGTACAATAATAATAACATTCAGGCAAGACGGCTCAGCTATTTATTATCACAATAAAAGTTCTTGAACAGATACTAAATAGCAATACTATAGGCAAGGTGGCTCAACATGTATGCTATCATGCGCAAAAGTTAATTACAAATGAGAAAGGATGCTCTTATTTATAGACCTCAAAGGTGTAGGGAACCCTAAAATCACCTTGAGTTAACATGAGTCTTGCAAGCATGCAAGAGTTTATTGTTAAACCTAAATAAATGAAACTATAAAGCTAACTGGAAAGCTACCATCAATTAACTGAAACAAGACTAAACTAAACTGGACATGTGCAACATGCACGTCCTTATTGAAATGAAAGTTAATTGATAACTAACATTAGTTAACTGATCCAAACTGAAAGTCCATCCTCCTGCAAAGACATCCACGAAGATGAGATAGGCCTGCGTGAAATCAACAATCAAAACTCAAAATTGATGTCGACTTCACTGCTGCTTCTAACTCTATCCTCGGAAATAACTGCAGGATCTAACTGACTGTCTACGACAAGCCCTCTCGAGCTATCACCTCGTCCAGGAACTGGTCGACCAACTCATCTTATGGCACTTTGACACTATCCACGATGATAACCTACCTGTTCAACTCCTTCTCACCATCTTTGATCAACCTCTGACATTCTTCGACCTCTTCAGTTGCCTTGTTGAAACTAGCCATCATCATTGAGAAGTGATCCAACTTGGACGCCACAAGATCTCCATCAAGACTGTCACGAACAAGCTTCTCAAACTCAATCTTTACTGCATCAAGCTCAGCGTATGTACCATCCTCATGAAAATAGTGACATGGGATATGAGTGATAAACCCACTGATGAGTTTGAGAGCTCCGACAACATCCTCTTTCAGCACATCCATCCTTGTAGAGATTCTTTTCAGAATCTAACACACTTGTACGATAAAATTAAAACTTTAAAATTCATACATAAAAGTAAGAACAATACCATTTTGAACCAACAATTTCTTTTCAAAACATAAATAAGAAACATTTATTGCATCCATAATCTATTTCATTTCAAATGAAATTACAAAGCATGATGAGAAACATACATACATACATACATACATAGCCCGTAGGCTTTTGACACCAATAGAAATAAGAAGGTCCAGGAATTCGTCCTGTCAAGCTTTGGATCATCTGTCGGGTGTTCGTGGAGGAGAAACATCACTCGAGCGTTTTTCCGCCAACCACGGACTTATAATGCGGTCCCCCGCACGATCATTTTTCAATGAACGGCCCTCCCTTCGAAGAAGAGATTGGTTGGGTAACCTTTAATGACTACCAACTGGACATAGTGCTGTGATTCTACAAAACTAGCTTTCGTGCTAACGGCAAATCACAAACTAGGTTGTATTTCGGAATCACGGTGAACTGACAGTGTAGTACAACAACTAAATGGTTCCTTACACTACTTTGGCCAAAGTGTTTACGTTCAACGAAGAACATAGGTCATACGTCACATTCACTAGCCAGGTTCAACTTGACTTAAGGCTATCTTAATTCTACGCGTAGGTTGGTCTATCGGGGTAGTCCGTACCCTAGACTTCCTACAACATTTTACTACTGGAATGATGAATCTATTAAACAAGATACTACAACAGACGCCCTAATTCAGGATATATTCATCCTAGGGATACAATAACTTAATTAAGTTGTTTGTATTAAGTTGTAGAGTATATCTTGCAAATATTCTTGACTCAACCCTAGTATCTAATATTTAAACACAAGCATATGCTCATTATATAGAGCCATATAATCACAATGCAGATTTCTTTCATTAACTAATGAAATACGAACATCATTAACAACAAAAGCCATGAAAGACTATATTTATGATAATGATTAAGATACTGTTATTCTTTTTAAATTCATTCTTAAGACAATCATACTCTTTTCTTTCCAGTCAAGACAACAATTTAGAGACCTATCAGATTACTCTAAAATAGTAGCAAAATATGAAAAGTAAGAGTTTAGCATGCCTGTTTAGCTTCCACAAGATTAGAAAACAGCCCTTTCGCTTGCCTTTACTCAGACCACTTTCAGCTTGGATTCTTGAAACCAAAAGCTTAACACAGTAACAGTGTAATTCCCAATTACTCCTCTTTTATTCAAAGCTTACTTTCTAACCAGCAAATTCAACTTCTGCTCTTTTGATCAGAAAACACCTTTCCTTAACAAAATATTTCACAATTTCTCTACTATGGCGAATTCTCCCTTTTGCTATGAAATGCTCAAGAACTTGATAGTAAATTCGTGTGCCTAAGAATGCCAAAACGCAGATATATTTATAGGTTAATTTTAAAACTGTTTTCCACCTTCTATGGCGCCAGGACTGCCAGCAGGTTGAAGAATATTTCAAACTAAAAACGTGTATCAAATTGGTGAGGGTTTCGACCTCCATGTTTGACAGCAAGAAGTTCATTTTAATTCGAATTTGTTTCAGACTGTTAAAACTGTGACAACTTTCAACTGGCGCGTTTTTACAGTTAGGTTAAATGCCAAGTTTCATTTCTGACTTCTTCCTTGCTCAAATGGCGTACAGATTTCATTTTATTCACCAAGCAAGAGATGATTCGGCCATTTTCAGACGTCTGGCCCTAGTCGCGCGGTTACCTGCGTGTTTTTCATTTTCCCTTCTGTATTTTCGCGTTTTTCTTCTTTATTTCGTTTTGGTAAAACTTTAATATTTTAATAGAGTTTTCAAAGTAAAAATGGCGCATATATGCAGGCTCATATTTGAAGATTAACACTTCAACGAACACATTAGAAAAATCCGCGTTTTCTTATCAATTCGTGATTTTTATGAAATCCGCGATTTTTAATTTCTTCCCAGATTTGTATTCGTGCTTTACAATGTTTTAACTTTTATTTCATTTGATTTTGACAAATCTTTTATTTAAATATATTTGTTTATTATATTAAAATACTTACATAATATAGTTTATGCATAATTATTTAAATTATCAATTTAAATAATATTATATACATTTTAAACTATATTATATTAATATTTTAATATAATATTAAATATATTGAAATACTTAACATTATATTAATACATATATATTCATTTACATTATACGTTAAACATGTAAATTAATATATATGTATTCGTATAATTTCAGAGGCAAGATATCATTACAATATATAATTCATTTATCTCGTTAGCCGTGGGTATGTATACTTGTATATATATCTGTATATATACTATATGTATAAGTATCCATAAATACATTTATATCGACACATACGTATGGCATATCCATCTGCTTAATACGTTTGTATCGACATGAATGTACTTATGGGTACTTGTACATATCGTATTCGTATGTACAAATACACATATCCACCTCTAACCAGAACTTATCATTTATAAGGTTATACTGGCAAGCATCACTTGTTTACACATTCAGAAGAAGACACGACTCCTAATGATACGAGACAAGCCTACGGATGACTTACCTTTAACCAAAACAATGACTTAGCTTACTCAGTTCTAAGGCTTGTGTGTGTATGTCCAGTTGGTATCCATTACTGTTTACCCGACCAAGTTCTTCCCCGAGTGATATCTCTCCTCTGTCTCGAGGTACAAACCTGTTTCCTGCAAATCATGAAATGGTAACGGAAGTTATTTGCTCAAGACCAAAGTAATATACATTAAGCATCGTAGAAAGTTAGAACAACATTATTTCATAACTCAATATGCTAATTTCATTCAAGATTTACATCAATAGAAGCATCAGATAAAGAGACAATCATTTAGGATACATCCAATTGATCACAAGAACAATTCAATTTATTCAACAGAAAGATTCAACATTTACAATGTACATCCTATAAATAGTAGCTATACAATCGGGGTGTAACACTTTCATACGTTTCCACTTTGAAGAGATGTTCTCTCCAAGCGAAAACGTTTCTTTTATCCTCATCTGCTACAATGGCGTCGTATGCAACTGCCAACTGAGATATGAGTATCAAGTCCTTCGGCTTGCGCTTTGCTATAGACAATTCAAGCTGATGGATCCCTTGACGAAGCTCATGCGCCTTGTACCTCAACTAATATAACTCTGTGAGGAGGTATCAACCTACAACAATGAAATCTTCAATTCAGTTGTCCAAAAGCTTGTCACGATTGACTAATTGATCCAACTTCTATTGTTTTGCAGGTGTCCCTTGAAGGTGCGGAAGACCAGGTGCTTTGCTTGAGTTTCCATGAATGAGATTAGAAATATACTGTCGGAGTTGCTTGATTTCAGCTTTGAGGGATGCCTTATCTTCTTCGTCCTTCATTACACGCTCTTCAAGATCACTTGCAACAACCTTAAAGAGGCTCATGTCCGCGTGCCGAGTGCTCCTGCCAAGATTAGCTTTGACGAAGGTAAAATCACCAACATCAACTTCATCCAGGATCTTACCTTCTGGTGGTGTAGCAACTTCAACGACAATCTCTGCTTCAGGAGTCTTCTCTATGTGCACCCGCTTGTTGATCGTCTTGTTTGGCTTATCCTGGTAAGGATTGCCAAACTTAGACAAATCAAGACAATCTCTGCTTCAGGAGTCCTCTCTATGTGCACCTGCTTTTTGATCTTCTTGTTTGGCTTATCTCGGTAAGGATTTCCAAACTCAGACAAATCAAGCTGATATGAAGGCTTTCGCCTTTGTCTTCCCAAAGACCTCTCGAGCCAACACGAATGATCAATGTTATCCTCTTGAGGAGAGACTGCTGCTGCTATATCGACCTCTGATGGATCAACTGGTGCTGAGGCTTCCCGAACAGGTGATTCTAGCTCTGAGTCAATATCAATGGGAGGTGATTGTGGTGAAAATGGCAAACCAGGAGATGAAGCGGCTTTAGCCTGTATCACTGACTCTACTGGAATTTTTGGTGCCTTCTCAACCTGCTTCTGCTTCCGCTTGCCCGTGTTCCTTCCCTTCATGTTCTCACTAACTTTGACACCTTCAGGCGGCTTCAAGATAACCTTAACTCTAGGCCTCGACCTTGAGGTAGAAGGTAGTGAAGAAAACCCTATTGGCGGCTCCGTAACTGGAACTGTCCTTCACCTTCTCTTGCTGTCCAAGAAGTGCATGCTAGTTTTGATAACTGCTCTTGACACGTCCTCAATTGAAGTACTCTCCCTGGCATACTAATCTGGTTGGCGAAGTGGCTGGTGAGCAACTTGATCCTTGACGAATGAGCTAAGTAACACCTCTTCATCATCATTCGACAAACCCTCAACATCTTCTGATCGGAAATCAGCAAGCGGTGGAAGAGTAAGTCTGCACTAATGATGTCAGCGCACTTCAAATTCATCCTCGTAGTTGGGCCAAAAATCCTCAAGTGCCTGCTTGTGTGAATTACTTCGCTCCAACCATGCTGAGTAATGACCCAAAGGATCATAGGAACGCCTCTTGATGAGATACTTGAGGTGGAGTTTTTCTAACTCGTTTGTCATTAACTTGCAATCAACAGCAGTCTTGCATTTGTATATACCTAGTCCAAATGGAAAGGTGAATGTTGTCTTATGGCGATTGCGAAGAAAAGAGTGAACTTCTTGAGCTTGTCTCAAAAACTCCATGAATAGGAATTTTTCTAACGGGTACCTCGGTAGCATTAGAGGTTTTCCGGTGTAACCATACACTCAGATATATGTGAAAGTGGGGAATTGAATGAACCAATCCGCCCAACTCTCCATTGCTGATTTTGCCTTTGGTGAAATCCTGATGTGCATCTCATTATCGAGGTCTCTGACTGTCTTCATGAGGAAGTGATCATTTACCACTTTGAAATCCTATTCAGCTTTCGAAAACTCCAATTGTGAGTAATATTCGTGAACATGCTGAACGCCAAGAGTTCCATTGGTCTTCAAATGTCTAAAATTGTGATGATTCTCAATAGGAAAGTCTTGGCTCACAACTCAGATTATTAGAAAAATATTACTTCAATGGAGAAACTTGAGAACTAATCTATTCCAGATATATGTAAGTGTATAATATATTTATACTTTGATTAATGTAACTCCTGTAAGTGACCAATCTCGGTTGAAATACAGATGTCAGTATAGCTGAAATGCAGTGGATCATACACAGATGTCAGTATGCCTGAGATAAGCCCGATTGATGAGTATGAAATTGGTATATAGGAATCAATAAAGATGGTTGATATGAAGGCCGATTACACTAGAATCTTTCTCACGTTTAACTTCTCAGACTGCTCGAATGGTGATATTTGTATGTTAATCCTCCATATGATGCTCAACGCCGAACTTCTTCTATGTCTGGTAGATGCCTTGTGGTCTTAGTTTATGACACGATAGATTATGATTTCCTTCTTTAGGCGCTCTTTACCTCAGACTTGTGGAAAGTTATCACGTTTCTTCAGTCGCGATGCCCTTAATTCCTTCTAGATTGTTCTTACTCTAACCTGGCAGAAGATCGACATAATCTCCACAACGATTTCCCCTCCCCCCGCAGTTTCTCACGAATTTCCTTTTTGAAGTATGCTGGAGTCGTGTTTCTTCCCTCGTGCCAGACGCGTCTTCCTGAAACGGTATGACTTCCCCGCATTTAGATGTTAATTATAATATATTTAATCAATGATATTAATTCTAATATATGGATTTGAATACAACGATTTACTTAATGTATTAATTTTGATATATCCCTTCTAATGTAATGATTTTTGTATATTGATTAAATATATATTAATATGAGACGTATGTATAAAGAAATCATTATATTATGATCATCATATTTATAAATAAAGAAAACATTACTTGGAAATAATAAATTCAATTTTTTTAATGTATACTTATCTCTCTGTGATGGGAACATCACAAATCTCCCCCGCTTGATTTTGCTTGTCCTCAAGCAATCCCATGAACTCCCCTTCCTTAATCTTGTTCGCTAGGCTCTCTTCCAGGCTTTTTGGATTCCTCCTCGTGGGAGTCTTATCCGAGTTATTTTGGATTCCTCCTCGTGGGAGTCTTATCCAAATTTTGTTCTCTTGGATTCCTCCTCGTGGGAGTCTTATCCAAGTTCTTTTGGATTCCTCCTCTG
Source organism: Sequoia sempervirens (assembly GCA_007258455.2). NCBI lineage: Eukaryota > Viridiplantae > Streptophyta > Pinopsida > Cupressales > Cupressaceae > Sequoia > Sequoia sempervirens. The sequence continues at coordinate 10,314 of VDFB02220988.1, read as the reverse complement.
GGGAGTCTTATCCAATTTATTAATGGATTCCTCCTCTAGGGAGTCTTATCCAATTCCTTTTGGATTCCTCCTCAAGGGAGTCTTATCCAAGTTTCTTCTGGATTCCTCCTCTGGGGAGTCTTATCCAATTTATTAATGGATTCCTCCTCTAGGGAGTCTTATCCAAGTCCTTTTGGATTCCTCCTCTGGGGAGTCTTATCCAATTTTTTAATGGATTCCTCCTCTAGGGAGTCTTATCCAAGTCTTTGGCGTTTCCTTGGATTCCTCCTCTAGGAAGTCTTATCCAAGGTCCAGTCTTATACTGATTTGTCAAGTCTTGCTCTCAAAAAGGAATGTTTTATTAATTGTTTTGAAAGATTTACATCTATATTCTATCTTGTTCTATTCAAGAACCATTGATGTTTGTTGTTCCAGACTTACATCTTTGAGAGTCTTAATTGATTCTTCTTTTTCCCAAGTAGCATCATCTTCTGGGAGTCCCTTCCACTTAATTAGGAATTCAGCTATGACTCTATTCCTTAATTTCTTCTCCCGAGTGTCCAAGATGACTTCTGGTTCCAATGTGAGTTGTCCCTCTTCATCTAGGGGTGGCAACTCTGTGCATGGTTGAACCTGTTGCCCTAGGACCCTCTTTAGTCTAGAGACATGAAAAACATTATGAATTCTGCTGTGTCCTGGAAGCTCCAACTCATAGGCGACTTCCCCTACTCTTCGTATAACTTTGTATGGCCCGTAAAATCTGGGCTTAAGTTTTTCGGCTCCATTCTTTTTTATTGATGTCTGTTTGTATGGCTGTAGTCGTAAGAAGACTAGGTCCCCAACTTCAAACGTCCTTTCTACCCGGTGACGATCGGCATAGAGTTTTTGTTGGTTCTGGGCTTGCTGCAAATTCTCCCTAAGGGTCTTCATGAGATCAATGTTCCTTTGTATGAAATCTTGTGCACTTTGCACCTTGCTCTCCTGGGTGACTAAGTGTCCAAATGCAGGAGCTTCATAACCATAAAGGGCCTTAAAAGGACTCATTCCAATTGACATATGATGGGTGGTGTTATAGCAATACTCACCCAAGTGAAGCCATTTGATCCATGCTGCTTGCTGTCCCGTCACGTAATTTCTCAGGTAGCCCTCTATCCATTTGTTAACTATCTCTGTTTGCCCATCTGTCTGTGGGTGGTAACTTGTGCTGGGGGTTAGATTGGTGCCTGCTAGCCTGAAAATTTCTTGCCAGAATTGGCTAAGAAATTTACTATCTCGATCACTGATGATTACCTTGGGTATTCCATGAAGGCGAAAGACTTCCTTAAAGAATAATTCTGCCACTTGAGATGCTTTGTAATCAGATGAAATACAAAAGAAATGGGCATACTTAGATAGTCTGTCTACCACCACATAGATGCTATCCTTCCCATGTACCTTGGGTAATCCGGTTATGAAGTCCATTGAGATGCTTTCCCATTTTTGGTTGGGAATGGGTAGAGGTTGTAGTAGACCTGCTGGAAATCTTTGTTCTGTTTTATTTTGTTGACAAATTATGCACTCCTGAACATGTTTGAGTACATCTCTTTTCAACCCCTTCCAAGAGTACATCTCTCTAATCTGTTTGTATGTTTTGTAATATCCTTGGTGACCTGCCAAAGGACTATCATGAAACTCCTTAATAATCTTGCCCTTGATCTTAGATTGTGGGGTAAGGAAAATTCTTCCCTTATACAATATAAGATCATCCCAAATCTTATACTCCTCGCTGGGCATCTTTCCCTCCATGATTTCCGAGGCTTGTATATCTTTGGCATATTCCGCGACAATATCACTCCTCCAATCTTTAGAAATGCTAGTGATGTTATTGAGGTGGGGTTGTCGGGATAAAGCCTCTGCCACTACGTTACTGGACCCCTTCATGTATTCTATGTCGAAGTCATAAGCTTGCACTCGACTCACCCATTTTTGCTGACGGTCGTTGAGATCTTTTTGATGCATGAAGAATCTCAAACTATTGTGGTCTGTTCGGATGATAAACTTCCCACAGACTAAGTATTGCCTAAACTTGGCTAAGGCATGCATTATAGCCAACATTTCCTTGTCATAAATGGAATAGTGCTTCTCACCCTCTGTTAGCTTCCGACTTTCAAAGGCTATTGGATGTTTCCCTTGCATGAGAACTGCACCAATTCCTTCTCCCGAGGCATCACAATGTAATTCAAATGGTAGAGTGAAATCTGGAATGGCCAGGACAGGGCAGGAGCTCATGGCTTCCTTGAGCCTTTCCAAAGCTTGTTGTGCTTGATCATTCCAAGTAAAGGCACCTTTCTTTGTCAAATCGGTGAGTGGAGCTGCTAATTTGGAGAATCCTTTAACAAAACGCCTATAGTAACTACATAATCCAACAAAACCTCTTAGTTGGGTTAATGTCTTTGGCTTGGGCCATTGTTTGATAGCCTTAACCTTTTCTTCATCTACGCTGACACCTTCTGCACTGATCTTGTGACCCAAGTAAAGGATCTCTTCCATTCCAAACTCACATTTTGACATTTTTGCAAAAAGTGATTCTGACTCCAGGATACTTAGGACTTCCTCAATGTGACGAAGGTGCTCATTCCATGACTTACTATAAATTAAAATATCATCAAAGAAGATCAACAGGAATTTTCTTAACTGCTGGCGGAAAATGTGATTCATGCATGATTGGAAAGTCGCTGGGGCATTAGTGAGTCCGAATGGCAAGACTAGGAACTCAAAATGCCCATAGTGGCATCTGAAAGCTGTCTTAGGTATGTCCTCCTCCTTCATCCTGATCTGGTGATATCCTGAACGTAAATCAATTTTGGAGAAGTATCTTGCTCCATGTAACTCGTCCAATAGCTCATCAATTCTTGGGATGGGATATCGATTTTTGATAGTCTTTTGATTTAGAGCCCTGTAGTCTATACACATTCGCATAGTACCATCTTTCTTTTTAACTAGAACCACAGAAGATGCAAAGGGGCTATTGCTTGGCTGAATATGCCCCATCTCCAACAATTCTTGAGTTGTCTTCTCAATTTCTTCCTTAAATTTATGTGGGTGCCTATATGGAGTGGTGATTACCGGTTTAGCTCCCTCCTCCAATTCTATAGAGTGCTCAAATCCTCTTTTGGGGGGTAACCCAGGTGGAATATCTCCAAAAATCTTCTTATGTCTTCCTAAGATAGGTTGGATGTCGATGTGAATGGCTTGCTCCTTAGACGATGCTTTGTCCAACACCATACATTGGGCTATCCATTCCCCTTGGCCGTGCCTTACAATTTTCTCTATCCTGTTACATGATACCAATTTGGGGGACCCGTTAGGTAACCCTTTGAGAGTAACTTCATGCCCATTATGTTGGAAACATATTTCTAGATTCGGATTGTCCATAGTAAACCTTCCTAGAGAATTGATCCAAGGCATTCCTAGAATCACATCATTGTGTAAATCCACCACATAAAAATCTCCCTTTATAGTGTGGCCATCCAAGGTGACTTCCAATTGTGTGATGACTTTTGAGCATTGATTCGTGGCTCCATTGGCAAGAGCTACCTTGAACCCTTGAAAAGCTTGTGTTTCTAATCTTCTTTTGGCAACTAAACTTTGGCTAATAAAATTATGGGAGGCTCCACTATCTACCAAGGCAATAATCTTTTGTCCCTTGAGTGTCCCTTTGATTCGAAAGGGTCTATGCTCGCTGGCTTGTGATATAACAGCCAAGGTTCCTTGCTCTTCTGGTTCCCATTTTGATTTCTTGGAGGTTGCTTTCCTCGAATCTTCTTCCCAAGTCTCTTCTATCTTGTGTATTTGGCCTCTTTTGCACCTATGGCCTTGTTCCCAGTGTTCTTTGCATTTGAAACAAAGGCCCTGGTCCATTAGCTCCCTTCTTTGCCTGCTTGCCTCTCTATCAAGGCATCGGTGTCCCTTGTCCCATGGCTCCTTGCAAAAGTGACAATTTCTCCTTCTATCATCTCTCCTTGCATTGTCTTGTTTAGGTGGGGGTTTGTACGTAGATTGCCTTGTCTTCTCCTTTGGCGAGCTGGATTCTACCTTGATGGCTCTTTGAATTGCCTCTCCCATGGTTTGGGGTTCCAAGGGATTTACGATATTTTTGATGGGCTCTTTAAGACCCTCGATGAATAGGTAAGTAAGTCTTCTTTGTGATAAATCAGGAACCATGACTGCTATTCTTTGAAATTCATTGGCGTACTCTTCCACCGCTCCTTGCTGCCTTAATTGAGTGAGTTCTTTGAAATACCACTCGGGGTGTCTTTGATCAAATCTGTTGATGAGTTTTTGAGTAAACTCATTGTATGTGTTAACATTTTGGTGACCTTGCGTGATGAGTCCGTGGTGCCACCAGTCGTGAGCTATCTCCGTTAGATGTAGAACAGCAAATTTGATTGCATCTTCTTCGGTCATAGGGCTGAGAGAAAGATATGTATCCAACTTTTGAACCCACGATTGGGCAGTGATCTTTCCGGAACCGTCAAATGAAGGCAAGGTCATCCTATTGACCCGAGACTTGAGATCTTTGCTGATATGCTTCTTCCCCTTGCTTGCCTTGATCTGAGTCTTGACTTCGTAATATTCCTTGAACGGTACAAGCTTTTGAACAGCGGGGTCTAATGCTGCATACATGAGTGCAATATCTTCTGCACTATGTGAGTTTTGTTCCTCTCCCTCTCCTGGGGCATCTTGGTTTGGAAGGAAAGGGGGCATCGTGGGTCTTTGTGAAGAACTTTGAGTTGAATGCTCGTTCTCTGAATGATTGGATTGCACCTCCTTCCTTGGGTTGGCTCTTTCTTGTGTATGATGACTGTTTAGGCTTTGAAGAGTCTGAAGAATGATCTGATTGGTTTTTTCAAATTTTTCATTGGTTTGTTCCATGAAACTCTTCAATTCTTGGGCCAACTGATCTGCCTTGGTTCCGTTCCGGTGATAGGTCTGCATTTTCTTGTGTCCTCCTCACAGGATGGCAGGACTAATGCTCTGATACCACTGTGATGATTCTCAATAGGAAAGTCTTGGCTCACAACTCAGATTATTAGAAAAATATTACTTCAATGGAGAAACTTGAGAACTAATCTATTCCAGATATATGTAAGTGTATAATATATTTATACTTTGATTAATGTAACTCCTGTAAGTGACCAATCTCGGTTGAAATACAGATGTCAGTATGCCTGAGATAAGCCCGATTGATGAGTATGAAATTGGTATATAGGAATCAATAAAGATGGTTGATATGAAGGCCGATTACACTAGAATCTTTTCTCACGTTTAACTTCTCAGACTGCTCGAATGGTGATATTTGTATGTTAATCCTCCATATGATGCTCAACGCCGAACTTCTTCTATGTCTGGTAGATGCCTTGTGGTCTTAGTTTATGACACGATAGATTATGATTTCCTTCTTTAGGCGCTCTTTACCTCAGACTTGTGGAAAGTTATCACGTTTCTTCAGTCGCGATGCCCTTAATTCCTTCTAGATTGTTCTTACTCTAAACTTGGCAGAACATCGACATAATCTCCACAACGATTTTCCTCTTCTTCTTCCTGTTCCTCCCCCCGCAGTTTCTCACGAATTCCCTTTTTGAAGTATGCTGGAGTCGTGTTTCTTCCCTCGTGCCAGACACGTCTTCTCTTCCTGAAACGGTATGACTTCCCCGCATTTAGATGTTAATTATAATATATTTAATCAATGATATTAATTCTAATATATGGATTTGAATACAACGATTTACTTAATGTATTAATTTTGATATATCCCTTCTAATGTAATGATTTTTGTATATTGATTAAATATATATTAATATGAGACGTATGTATAGAGAAATCATTATATTATGATCATCATATTTATAAATAAAGAAAACATTACTTGGAAATAATAAATTCAATTTTTTTAATGTATACTTATCTCTCTGTGATGGGAACATCACAAAATTGCCTTGAGACACAATTAAGTAGACCAAGAAAGATGCCATGTGAAACTCGTGGATTTTGAGGAATCCTGTGATTTGTTGGTGAAGACGCTCACTGATCAACATGGCCCAGTCAAAGTGTTCCTTATTGTCGATAATGCGGGAAATGACATAGAACATCCACAGTCGGAAAATATTAGCTGCCTCCTAACTTGTAACTCGGTTGAACAAAGTTATCAAGATAGCAATTTCATCTATGAACTCCCCACGCCCAACTTTCTTTGGCATGTTGGTCTTCTGCACTTTTAACCACCTCTGAGCAACTTTTCTCTGAGATCTTTCTTGGTCTCCGTACCATATCTTGTTGCAATCCTCGATGACTATGGTAAAATTGTCTGAGCGAGGAGGAATAGCAAAGCACTTCTCAACGTCCCTCGGCTTGAGGCTACAAATGACTCTCCCATCGACTGATCTGATTTGTCTTATGGATGAGTCGTAGTGCTTGATGCAAGCAATGACTAACTCAAGATCAAAAACCATGATAGGAATAGATGCTGCTGCCAGCAATCCAGAACGCTCAAGATTTTTGACTGTAGTAATGCTGATACCCTCCAATGTGCTCAGTTTGACCACTGGATAGACATGACCCAAGTCTGTATCACAGGTTTTCACAAAGTCGTATACTAAGACCAATTTGGCCTTGTATTCTATTGGGTTGAATTGTATTTTGAAAATCTGGATTTTTTATTGCAAAGTCCGTATTGTTGATGTGATTTTGTGACTCCTCACTAACTGTACGAAGAACAAAGTTGTCCAAAGGCTACCCGTTTCTCCTTTGATCAAAGTATTCCGCGGTGCTAAGATTGCAGATAGGATCACACGTGTCAACTCCAAGTTTCCGAAATACTTGGAACACCCTCAGTTGGTTGATGTGTATTGCTGTGTTCTTACGAGGGGACTTACATAATTGTTCAGACTTCTTGCAGTTAACAACAGATAGATGATTCGAAGGGGATTTTGTGTGTATGATTTGGCAATATAGTTCGTTTTCCTAAAGCTAATCAGAAATGTGCGGAAAGTAAAGGAGTATAAGGCCTAAGAAACTTATATCCTATTCTAAATGCAGGACGTGTGGAGCTCAATTTTGGCAGACTTCAACCGAATTTCACCTAGCCTCACGTCGGACAGCTTCAGCAAAATCAGTGCAATCTTCAAAGGGATAGCAAAAGATATTCAGATTATAATTTAGCATACATACACCATCAAAACGACGCATATAAGTATACAAATCACAATCGAAGTCAAACTCAAGATAATTTCCAGTCAACCACACAAGGCGAACTTATCATCAACAAGCTGCTAGTGGTATGGAATGAAAAGAAGCTACCTCAATAAAACGCCACACATCAAAGTAAACTACTTGCATGAAATGAAAATTAAGCTACTTGGATCCGAAAGGAAGAAGAGACCTTGCTAGCTATTCATGACAAAGACGAATTCCACCATCAATGAAAAGATCTATTATCATGAAAGTGTTACACAACAATCTCCACAAAAGTTTTCAAAGGGAAAACTTTCTTTCTTCTCCAAAATGTCTATTATGCTCTACTCTCTAGCCTCTAATGCTAATGCCCAATGTCTACTGTCTAATCTCTAGTATCTAATGAATTACAAATGAGGGGGACTCCCCCTTTTATAGATAGCCCGGTCCCAAAAGACGGCTAGGGTTACAATCAATAGAGTGGCTAAGATCGTGCCACCTCAGCCCTAACCCTAAAAACTGCCAGAATGGGGAGTGGTGTAATAAATGAACAAAGATTCCCCACTCACTCCCAAAAATAGCAAAGGCAATAAATGCCCACAATCAGTCTTCTAGAAGATCCTCGTCCAGCAGTGCGTTCCCATTCTCCTTCTCTCTAGCTGCAAACTCAACAAATCTGCCAAGTACAGCCTCAACCTCCTGAACTGAAATGGGTGGAATGCAATCTAGCTGAAACTCTAGCACTGTGACTGAATGTTCATGCCTTGTACAAGATTTTCTCCAAGCAACTAAGGAATCCTGCGTGCTCTGGATCAAGGCGGAGAAAGTAGAAGTGTTCTCAAAGTCATCCTGTACGAAGGTCTTCACCTCTGAAAAGAAAGGCACCAGCCTACCCCTCAAATTATCAACATTCACCTCATCTGGATTCAACCGCCTAGCAAATATGGCCTCAAAAGTATTCTGAACTCCATCTATGATATTGGCCATAGCCTTACGTACCCTGGCTGAATCCGCCTGTGCTGCTTCGAAGAAACCACGTCCCATGATCGCTGAAGAATACCATCTAGAGAAATCATACTTGTCATTCTCCTGAATGACGCCTCCATCAATCAGCAATCGCAACGGAACATGCCTCAATGCCTCAAGATGCTGAATTACCTTGCTCTGATAAACAGAAGCATCTCCCCAAGCATGATCAACTGCCTCCATCCGTGCCAAAATACTAGAGGCCTGCTGAAAAGCAAAAGCAAGGTCCTCCATGAACTTCTCTGTCTCAGCACGAACTCCTGTGACCCACTTGTCTGCTTCCTGTGCCATTTTCCCTAACTCCATCAAGCCACTGATTGATTCTCTAGGTATCTCCGCTGGAGGCTCTATCATTGGAATCTCCTACCCTCAAGAACGAGACAACTGCTGGACATATCCAACCAAGGCCTTGTGTTCTCTTTTTAACTTCTTATACTTTCCTTCCTTCTTGAATAACCTATCTTTGAGGGCGAGGTAGGAGTTATCACACTCCTCTACAATTTGCGCACCAGTGGGGCGTCCTAGATCCAAAGTCGTGACCACGTAATTCTCAGGCACTGCTTCATTTCGGTCACAATCTACTTGAGGCACGGCTACGTGAAGAGTGCGAGAGCCATCCTCTTCAGTGGAGATCTTCGAAAACTTTCGTGCTCTCTTCTTCTGTGGAGGTGCACTGATCCTGTTCAAAAATTCTTCCATCTCAACTGCTGGATCAATCTCCTCGCTGGGGCTTCTTCTCATCCTATCTTTAAGCCAATCAGGCACATTGTACTGTATATCAAAGGGCTGCTGCTCCTGTGCCTCTACTTCTCGAACTTGCTCAACTTCTACATCATTCTGGCGAGGCTCATCATCCTCAAGTGGCTAAGTGTCTCCTGAAACTATATCATCATCATCCTCCATAGCCGCCTCTAACTCCTGCTGAAACTGAGGGTCAGTAATAGTCCCCTCATCATCCTGCTGATCAACCCTACTAGGTGCATTAACGCTCTGGCCAACCGACTCCCTCCGTGGAGGCTGATTATTTTCCTGTACTACTAGCACCTGATTCAATGCATTCCTCTGACGCTGAAATAAAGAGATCTCCCCGATACTTGAGAGCGGTTCCAATGACATGGGTGGATCGAATCTGCAACTCGCGGGAGCTCTCGGTCAATCCAAGCCTCGCCAACCGGGTTTTTCCTTCCTCGGATCTCCGACCTGCAGGATTTGGTTTTTCCTCGGGCCGGGCGGTGGGTGTCCTGCGATCTCCCATCAAGTTGTAAGTCAAAGCAATCGACCTACTCTTCAACCTGTTCACCCGCCTGTCAACCCATGCTCTGGTAAATGTCAAGACCGGAATGGAAAGTGTATCCAAGTCAGCAACCTCTGGTTCTCAATTAACTGAGCCGAAGTGGAGTATCTCTCACTGCTGCATAATCTGGATGGACAACGTCCATATCCTCATTGACCTGGTCTGGAACCGGAACAACTTCACACTCCCTGATCAGAGTAATCGACAACCGAGAGAACATTCTTTTCTTGACTTCAATCTCATCCGATGCATCAGCCCAATAGTCCTCAATATTTTCCTTGTGCTTAATCTCCTCTGATAGTACCCATTTGATGTTATTGTGTGGATCATAGTGTCACTTGGCCAAGGTGGTAGGAAAAGATAAAATTGAAGCTCACTACCTCTCTAGCTTCCTCAGAATGAAGGACACACTTCATCCGAGTTGCCCATGACAATCAGGAAGTCAACACCTCCCTTCTTCTTTTGAATTTTATCGTAGGCAACCAATTGCCTAGATATCTCTAGCATTAAAATTCTATCGGTCGGGTACTTAGGCAGTCTATATGGGTATGATGAAAAACCTTGCAGCCTTATGTAAGAAAACTTCGGAAACTGAATAAACCAGCACCCATACCTTTCAATCAATTCTTGGGCCTCCCTTGAGATTTTGTGATGTAACCGCTCCTGAAGCAATCTCGTGATATGCATGGTGAAGGCGTCATTGACACGCTTGTAATGAGTGGTACTCGCCAGGTGCAATTGTGGACAAGCCTCATGTATTTTAAACTGATGAGAGCCACAACCAACAGGCTCCTTGTATGAAA